>JACSYO010001242.1:0-17261 GCA_016806645.1 Ophiodon elongatus | reverse complement strand
ATACATATACATATGTATATGTATATATATATATATATATATATATATATATATATATATATATATATATATATATATATATATATATATATATATATATATATATGATGATCAGTCTGCTCTTCAGTCACATGACTTGCTTCCGTCCGACAGGTAACACCGGAAATACTGACAGTGACTTCAAAATAAAAGCACTAAGACGACGCGTCAGAGTTTTAACGAGACGTTACTTCCTGTCTAAGAATCTTTAAGTCATTTAAATATGTTACAACAGTTTGAAGGTAAAGTTAAGATCTTTAAATAAACGTTGCGGGGGGGCGGTTGAGGGGGGGGGGGTTAGGAAAGAGGAACTCCAGACCGGAAGCTTTGAGGAAACCCCGGTTCCGGGTCTTATTGTGAAGGCTCAGGTGTGCGGCTGTCTGCAGGTGGGCTCTGAGGGATCGGACTGTCGCAGTTTATGGACCCAGAACCAGGTCCGAGGCTCGGTTCCTTCATGGAGTCTCTTCCGGTCCGGAGGAAGTCGTGTCTCCTGCGGCTCAGAGAAAACTGTCCCTTCCGGAAGCTGCGCAGACGGACAAACGGTCAGTTTATATTATTAATGGTTATTCATGGTTATTAATTGTTATTAATGGTTAATCCACTTACGGGACTCTTTAGGAACCCGTTCAGCTTCAGACGGTCCAGAACCGACCAACTGGAACTCAAACAATAATGTTTCAATAATGTTTCAATAATGTTTCATTAAAGTTTCATTAAAGTTTAATTCCACTGATCAACTTGTTAAAGTCTGCAGATTATAATAATATAATATCATATAATCTGATCAAAGATGTTTTTATTCCACAGTTCGACCTGAAAGAGTTTAATAATAATAACATTCCCACCTGTTTATCTTTATTCTTGTTTTTGTTTATAATACAGAAGATAGACGGATCAGCTGTGTTTATTTTACAGCTTTAGTTACTTTACGGAATATTAATACAAAATCTAATAAATTATGATTTAATATGAATTAAAATAAGTTACTTCGAGGATCAACTGCTACAAACTGACGATTATTACATCAATCAATACTCATATACTAATGTACTTTAGCTTAAAGTACGACATACTCAGTCAGTATGTCGTACTTTAAGCTAAAGTACTATTTACTGACTATTTCTCAACTCAAAAATGAAATATCAAACAACGTCATATTGCTAGCGACACCATGAAGAGTGTATCCAATCATAACATGTGAGGTCATCAATAGACGCAGCACCTCAAGCACCCAGACGCAATGCATTGTGGGGCAGTTAGGTATGTGCTATCTTGTATAGTACATCCAGGTATTTAACCCCAAGTACTCATTATAATGTGTACTTACTATGTGAGTCTTAGTTTAGAACCTCACACTGACCTCTGACCTTTCATCACTTCCTGTTTTCTTCTCGAACAGACGTGTCTGCAGTAAAGTCCTCTCCCATTGGTTCATACTGGAACAACAAAGGCCCGCCTACCGGCAACCAGCCAATCAGCACAGTCTACACAGAGCCCCTCCCCCCTCCCTCCAGGTGCCAGAGTGTCTGTTCTCACGACCAATCACAAGCTGCAGGTGAATTTCCAGTAGAACCAGTACACAGTAGAACCAGTACACTTTACAAATTGAAACAAACTGATTCTACGGTTTTACCTGCAGGTGTTTTCATGGCGGAAGAGAACCAGCAGAACCCAGAGAACAGAGCTGAGGATTTAATGGGTGAGACAGATTGTTGACTTCCTTAATTTTATCAGGTGTCCTTCTTGTAAGACATCTACGTACCGACAAACAGAGAGGCTACGTCTACATACTGACAAACAGAAGCTACGTCTACGTACCGACAAACAGAGAGGCTACGTCTACGTACCGACAAACAGAGAGGCTACGTCTACGTACCGACGAACAGAGAGGCTACGTCTACGTACAGACGAACGGAGAGGCTACGTCTACGTACTGACAAACGGAGAGGCTACGTCTACGTACTGACAAACGGAGAGGTTACGTCTACGTACAGACGAACGGAGAGGCTACGTCTACGTACTGACAAACGGAGAGGCTACGTCTAGGTACTGACAAACGGAGAGGCTACGTCTAGGTACTGACAAACGGAGAGGCTACGTCTAGGTACTGACAACAGAGAGGCTACGTGTACGTACTGACAAACAGAGAGGCTACATATAGGTACTGACAAACGGAGAGGCTACGTCTACGTACTGACAAACAGAGAGGCTACGTCTACGTACTGACAAACAGAGAGGCTACGTCTACGTACTGACAAACAGAGAGGCTACGTCTACGTACTGACAAACAGAGAGGCTACGTCTACGTACTGACAACAGAGAGGCTACGTCTACGTACTGACAAACGGAGAGGCTACGTCTACGTACTGACAACAGAGAGGCTACGTCTACGTACTGACAGAGAGGCTACGTCTACGTACTGACAAACAGAGAGGCTACGTCTAGGTACTGACAAACGGAGAGGCTACGTCTAGGTACTGACAAACGGAGAGGCTACGTCTACGTACTGACAAACAGAGAGGCTACGTCTAGGTACTGACAAACGGAGAGGCTACGTCTACGTACTGACAACAGAGAGGCTACGTCTACGTACTGACAGAGAGGCTACGTCTACGTACTGACAAACAGAGAGGCTACGTCTAGGTACTGACAAACGGAGAGGCTACGTCTAGGTACTGACAAACGGAGAGGCTACGTCTACGTACTGACAAACAGAGAGGCTACGTCTAGGTACTGACAAACGGAGAGGCTACGTCTACGTACTGACAACAGAGAGGCTACGTCTACGTACTGACAGAGAGGCTACGTCTACGTACTGACAAACAGAGAGGCTACGTCTAGGTACTGACAAACGGAGAGGCTACGTCTAGGTACTGACAAACGGAGAGGCTACGTCTACGTACTGACAAACAGAGAGGCTACGTCTAGGTACTGACAAACGGAGAGGCTACGTCTACGTACTGACAACGGAGAGGCTACGTCTACGTACTGACAGAGAGGCTACGTCTACGTACTGACAAACAGAGAGGCTACGTCTACGTACTGACAAACAGAGGCTACGTACACTGACAAACAGAGAGGCTACGTCTACGTACTGACAAACAGAGAGGCTACGTCACGTACGACAACAGAGCTACGTCTACGTACTGACAAACGGAGAGGCTACGTCTACGTACTGACAACAGAGAGGCTACGTCTACGTACTGACAGAGAGGCTACGTCTACGTACTGACAAACAGAGAGGCTACGTCTAGGTACTGACAAACGGAGAGGCTACGTCTAGGTACTGACAAACAGAGAGGCTACGTCTACGTACTGACAAACGGAGAGGCTACGTCTACGTACTGACAACAGAGAGGCTACGTCTACGTACTGACAAACGGAGAGGCTACGTCTAGGTACTGACAAACAGAGGCTACGTCTACGTACTGACAACAGAGAGGCTACGTCTAGGTACTGACAAACGGAGAGGCTACGTCTACGTACAGACGAACAGAGAGGCTACGTCTACGTACTGACAAACGGAGAGGCTACGTCTACGTACAGACGAACAGAGAGGCTACGTCTACGTACTGACAAACAGAGGCTACGTCTAGGTACAGACAACAGAGAGGCTACGTCTACGTACGATGAACAGAGAGGCTACGTCTAGGTACTGACAAACAGAGCTACGTCTAGTACTGACCAGAGAGGCTACGTCTAGGTACTGACAAACAGAAGCTACGTCTACGTACTGACAACAGAGAGGCTACGTCTAGGTACCGACAAACAGAAGCTACGTCTACGTACCGATGAACAGAGAAAGGCACTGAGACGTTCTCAAAGAGATCTTCTATGACTTCCTGTATTCACTGCTGGTTCTCTCTAGAGGGAGGGGTCCGGCAGAACTCTGTCCTCCTGATTTTTTTGTTTCTTCTTCCTGTTTCAGATGTGGACGACGACATCGATCCTGAAACTGGAGAGCGAGCACAGCAATGACCCCCCCCCTCCGATGATGATCAGCCATCATTATATTATTGATGACGTTTGAACTATTGATGATCAGACTGAAAAGGTTTCATGTCCTGATATTCTGTATTTTATGAGTTTGTGTGATGAGTTGTATCATTTGTTTTACACATTTTATTACATATTTTATTGTTTTAGGTTGTGTGTGTTTTTCTTCTCTGGGACTATTAAGTTGAGTTAGTTAAGTTGATCTGTGTTTCCTGATGTTGGTCTTTAATGTGTCATCAGATAAACAACAAACAGTGTAAACAAACAGACGGAAATTTTAGGCACTTTAGAGTTTTTACTCTCAACTTTTATGAAAAAAACTTATTGGAAAAAAGTTAAATCTGATATTTTCATATTTACAGTTTTTATGTACAGTAAAAACATCTGAGTCCTTTCACAATAAAAGTCCTGGGAATATCAAACAAAAACACGTTTTTTTTTTGCTGCTGAATCTGCGGCTCTTCTGATTGGTTAACATCAGTTTTCCTCCTCATTGGCTGCTGCCGGCTGAGTGGGCGGAGCTTCATCTTCAGAGCTGGTCTGGCGAGCTGCTGTCCGAAACAAACGCATCAGATCCCGAAACCGGTGAGAAACCTGCAGACATGAGGAGGAGTTACTGTCAGTCGACCAATCACAGCCCCCCACAGAAGACAGAGCAACCAATCACAGCCCCCACAGAAGACAGAGCAACCAATCACCTCGCTCGGGGTCTTGTTGCCCAGCAGAGTCGAGACGGACTGGAACGTGTTCTGATTGGCTCCTTCCTGCTGACACGTCGTCAAAATCACTCGATCTGCTTCTCTGTAAACAACAACAACAACAACAACAACAACAGGGTTAAATCCAGTCGGTGCTCCTGCTGCTCCTCCAGGAGGAGGAGAGAGGAGGAGTTCAGATAGACAAGAGGAGGTGCAGCAGGAGGTCTACCTGGTCCACAGGATGACCTTCTCTCCGCTCGCCGTCAGGGAAATGTTCTTGGCACAGACCGGGAGGTCAGGAGGAGGACTTGGCCGAGGAGGAGCAGAGGAGGAGGCGCAGACCGGGGGAGAGATGGAGGAGGTGGTGATGGAGGAGGAGCATATAGGAGATGTGATGGAGGAGGAGGGAACTGAGGTAGAAGTGAAGATGGAGGAAGAGATCAAAGGAGTGAAGATCATGGAGGAGGTCATAGAGGAGGTGGTGGAGGAGGTCATGGAGGAGGTGGAGGGGTCTGACGAGGTCATGGAGGAGGTGGAGGGGTCTGAGGAGGTCATAGAGGAGGTCATGGAGGAGGTGGTGGAGGAGGTCATGGAGGAGGTGGAGGGGTCTGAGGAGGTCATAGAGGAGGTCACGGAAGAGGTGGAGTGGTCTGAGGAGATCATGGAGGAGATCATGGAGGAGGTGGAGGGGTTTGAGGAGGTCATGGAGGAGGTGGAGGGGTTTGAGGAGATCATGGAGGAGATCATGGAGGAGGTGGAGGGGTTTGAGGAGGTCATGGAGGAGGTGGAGGGGTTTGAGGAGATCATGGAGGAGGTGGAGGGGTTTGAGGAGATCATGGAGGAGGTCATGGAGGAGGTGGAGGGGTTTGAGGAGATCATGGAGGAGGTCATGGAGAAGGTGGAGGGGTTTGAGGAGGTCATGGAGGAGGTGGAGGGGTTTGAGGAGGTCATGGAGGAGGTGGAGGGGTTTGAGGAGGTATGGAGGAGGTCATGGAGGAGGTGGAGGGGTTTGAGGAGGTCATGGAGGAGGTGGAGGGGTTTGAGGAGGTCATAGAGGGAGCAGGAGAGAGGATGGAGGAGGCGCTGCAACCCCCCATCACCTCCTCTCTCCTCCTCTTCACCGTCGGACTCTGCTTCTTCTCAATGGTCTTCCTCTCCTCCTCATCTTCATCCTCCTCCTCCTCCTCCTCATCCAGCTCCTCCTCCTCCTTCTCGTCGATGAGAGGGAATGAGCCTTCCCATGATGCACCACTGCGTTCTGTCGACAGAATCAACACACCTGTCTGTTAATCACACACACACACACACACACACACACACACACACACACACACACACACACACACACACACACACACACACACACACACACACACACACCTGGCTGTGGACTGTCGTCGTCCCCCTTCAGATCCAGCTCTTTGTCCCCTGGTTCGTCGTGGGCGGAGCTTATCTGAGAGTACAGCGGGTCCAGACTCTTCATGGCTCTGGACACGCCCCCTGAGGCCTGGAGGGGTGAACAGGTGAGTCAGGCAGGTGAAGCTCTCTACCCGTTGCTCTACCTGTCTCTCGCTCTACCTGTCTCTCTCTCTACCTGTCTCTCTCTCTACCCGTCTCTCGACCCGTCCCTGTCTCTCTCTCTCCCTGTCTCTCTACCCGTCTCTCTCTCTCCCTGTCTCTCTCTCTACCTGTCTCTCTACCCGTCTCTCTCTCTACCTGTCTCTCTCTCTCCCTGTCTCTCTACCTGTCTCTCTACCAGTCTCTCTCTCCCTGTCTCTCTACCCGTCTCTCTCTCCCTGTCTCTCTACCCGTCTCTCTCTCCCTGTCTCTCTACACCTGTCTCTCTACCCGTCTCTCTCTCCCTGTCTCTCTACCCGTCTCTCTACCCGTCTCTCTCTCCCTGTCTCTCTACCCGTCTCTCTACCCGTCTCTCTTCTCTCCCTGTCTCTCTACCCGTCTCTCTACCCGTCTCTCTCTCCCTGTTTCTCTACCCGTCTCTCTACCCGTCTCTCTACCTGTCTCTCTACCCTGTCTCTCTACCCGTCTCTCTACCCGTCTCTCTACCCATCTCTCTCTCTCCCTGTCTCTCTACCCGTCTCTCTCTCTACCTGTCTCTCTCTCTCCCTGTCTCTCTACCCGTCTCTCTACCCGTCTCTCTCTCCCTGTCTCTCTACCCGTCTCTCTACCCTGTCTCTCTACCCGTCTCTCTCTCCCTGTCTCTCTACACCTGTCTCTCTACCGTCTCTCTCTCCCTGTCTCTCTACCCGTCTCTCTACCCGTCTCTCTCTCCCTGTCTCTCTACCCGTCTCTCTACCCGTCTCTCTACCCGTCTCTCTCTCCCTGTCTCTCTACCCGTCTCTCTACCCGTCTCTCTCTCCCTGTTTCTCTACCCGTCTCTCTACCCGTCTCTCTACCTGTCTCTCTACACCTGTCTCTCTACCCGTCTCTCTACCCGTCTCTCTACCCATCTCTCTCTCTCCCTGTCTCTCTACCCGTCTCTCTCTCTACCTGTCTCTCATCCACACATGATGACACACCTTGTTGCCGTGGCAGCGAGAGCATCCTTTCCTCCGGTGTCTTCGGATCTTTGCGTCACGGCAGAGGCAGGGCCAGTCTTTATCCGACCAATCACAGTCCTGGAACACATCAAACAGTCTTTATCCGACCAATCACAGTCCTGGAAGACATCAAACTGTGTCAGTGTGAGAAGAAGTCCATGAGTGAAAGCCCACTAAAGGTACCTTGTAGTTCCTGTGAGGGGCCATCTTCATCCTCCGGCGCCGACTCGTCATTGGCTGGATCTCTTCCTCCTCAAGCTCTGGGAGCGTCACTTCCTCGAAGCCGCTGCTGGTGACGCCCCCTGACACGTGGCCGACGCCCTCTCCGCCATCAGACCCGCCCCCTCCATCGTCTGGCCAATGGGCTTCTTCGAACTGTCCCGGGCGAGCGGGAGGTGGGCGGAGCTCGTCAAAAAATACCCAGAATTCAGTTTGCAGATGGGTGTGGCCTTTTAGCAGCGTGGCCATCTGAGCCTTCAGCTGCAACCAATAACCATGATCGATAATCAGTTGTCAATAATCAATAATCAGTAATCAATAATCAGCAATCAATCATCAGTTGTCAATAATCAGTTATGGATCATGTCTCATGGAGTCTGAGAGGTTATGGATCAAGTCTCATGGAGTCTGAGAGGTTATGGATCATGTCTCATGGAGTCTGAGAGGTTATGGATCAAGTCTCATGGAGTCTGAGAGGTTATGGATCATATCTCATGGAGTCTGAGAGGTTATGGATCATGTCTCATGGAGTCTGAGAGGTTATGGATCATGTCTCATGGAGTCTGAGAGGTTATGGATCATATCTCATGGAGTCTGAGAGGTTATGGATCATATCTCATGGAGTCCATGCTGGGTACCTCGTGGATGCTGGAGGGACTCAGGTCTGGACCGGTCTGCAGAGCTTTGATGATCTTCTGATAGTGAGATGGATTATCTCCAAAGCTGATCTCTAACTGTCGCAGGAAGCGACGGCTGCGTTCAAACGCCTGCTGCTCTTCAAACTGCAGAATACAGAGTTACATCAGTTATAGTTCATAATCAATAACGCATCTATGAGACAGAAACACTACATTTATGATGTTCACCGACTTCAAAGTCAGAGGTTGTGATACGCCTGCAGTACACCTGTAGTACGCCTGTAGTACACCTGTAGTACGCCTGCAGTACACCTGTAGTACGCCTGCAGTGCGCTGCAGTACGCCTGCAGTGCGCTGCAGTACGCCTGTAGTGCGCCTGTAGTACGCCTGTAGTGCGCCTGTAGTGCGCCTGCAGTGCGCTGCAGTACGCCTGTAGTGCGCCTGTAGTACGCCTGTAGTGCGCCTGCAGTGCGCCTGCAGTGCGCTGCAGTACGCCTGTAGTGCGCCTGCAGTGCGCCTGCAGTGCGCCTGTAGTGCGCTGCAGTACGCCTGTAGTGCGCCTGTAGTGCGCCTGCAGTGCGCTGCAGTACGCCTGTAGTGCGCCTGTAGTGCGCCTGTAGTGCGCCTGTAGTGCGCCTGCAGTGCGCCTGCAGTGCGCCTGCAGTGCGCTGCAGTACGCCTGCAGTGCGCCTGCAGTGCGCCTGCAGTGCGCCTGTAGTGCGCTGCAGTACGCCTGTAGTGCGCCTGTAGTACGCCTGTAGTGCGCCTGTAGTGCGCCTGCAGTGCGCTGCAGTACGCCTGTAGTGCGCCTGTAGTACGCCTGTAGTGCGCCTGCAGTGCGCCTGTAGTGCGCTGCAGTACGCCTGTAGTGCGCCTGCAGTGCGCCTGCAGTGCGCCTGTAGTGCGCTGCAGTACGCCTGTAGTGCGCCTGTAGTGCGCCTGCAGTGCGCTGCAGTACGCCTGTAGTGCGCCTGTAGTACGCCTGTAGTGCGCCTGTAGTGCGCCTGCAGTGCGCCTGCAGTGCGCCTGCAGTGCGCTGCAGTACGCCTGTAGTGCGCCTGTAGTACGCCTGTAGTGCGCCTGTAGTGCGCCTGTAGTGCGCCTGTAGTGCGCCTGTAGTGCGCCTGTAGTGCGCCTGTAGTGCGCCTGTAGTGCGCCTGTAGTACGCCTGTAGAGCGCCTGTAGTGCGCCTGTAGTGCGCCTGTAGTGCGCCTGTAGTGCCCTGTAGTGCGCCTGTAGTGCGCCTGTAGTGCGCCTGTAGTGCGCTGCAGTGCGCCTGTAGTGCGCCTGCAGTGCGCCTGCAGTGCGCCTGTAGTGCGCCTGTAGAGCGCCTGTAGTACGCCTGTAGTGCGCCTGTAGTACGCCTGTAGTACGCCTGTAGTGCGCCTGTAGAGCGCCTGTAGAGCGCCTGTAGTGCGCCTGTAGAGCGCCTGTAGAGCGCCTGTAGTGCGCCTGTAGTACGCCTGTAGTGCGCCTGTAGAGCGCCTGTAGTGCGCCTGTAGTACGCCTGTAGAGCGCCTGTAGTACGCCTGTAGTGCGCCTGTAGTACGCCTGTAGTACGCCTGTAGTACGCCTGTAGAGCGCCTGTAGTGCGCCTGTAGTACGCCTGTAGTACGCCTGTAGTACGCCTGTAGTACGCCTGTAGAGCGCCTGTAGTACGCCTGTAGAGCGCCTGTAGTACGCCTGTAGTGCGCCTGTAGTACGCCTGTAGTACGCCTGTAGTACACCTGTAGTACGCCTGTAGTACGCCTGTAGTGCGCCTGTAGAGCGCCTGTAGAGCGCCTGTAGTGCGCCTGTAGTACGCCTGTAGAGCGCCTGTAGTACGCCTGTAGTGCGCCTGTAGTACGCCTGTAGTACGCCTGTAGTACGCCTGTAGAGCGCCTGTAGTGCGCCTGTAGTACGCCTGTAGTACGCCTGTAGTACGCCTGTAGTACGCCTGTAGAGCGCCTGTAGTACGCCTGTAGAGCGCCTGTAGTACGCCTGTAGTGCGCCTGTAGTACGCCTGTAGTACGCCTGTAGTACACCTGTAGTACGCCTGTAGTACGCCTGTAGTACGCCTGTAGAGCGCCTGTAGAGCGCCTGTAGTGCGCCTGTAGTACGCCTGTAGAGCGCCTGTAGTACGCCTGTAGTGCGCCTGTAGTACGCCTGTAGTACGCCTGTAGTACGCCTGTAGAGCGCCTGTAGTGCGCCTGTAGTACGCCTGTAGTACGCCTGTAGAGCGCCTGTAGTACGCCTGTAGAGCGCCTGTAGTACGCCTGTAGTGCACCTGTAGTACGCCTGTAGTACGCCTGTAGTACACCTGTAGTACGCCTGTAGTACACCTGTAGTACGCACCAGTCCACACTGCAGTGCCTGCTCAGGATGTAGGAATGCAGCGAAGTCTCGGAGGAGGTCTGTCCGGTCTCCCAGGATGCAGCGCAGCTTCCTGAACAACGACATCACTTCCTGTCCGTCTCCCACCTGCTCGAAATCGTTCAGCAGACACACAAACTCCTCCACCTGCCCAGGGACGTCCTGCAGCGCCTCACGCACCTGAGGACACAGTCACAATGTCTCTACACCTGTCCTCTGAGAACAGCACAGGGGAGACCCCGACCAATGTTTTGATGGTTAGCAGCTCATGCTAACAGCTGTTAGCTCCAACTCAACAGGCTGCTCATGTAAAGGCTTTGCTGCTTGGAGACAATAGGAGGAAACAGTTCAGTTCAGGTGGTTATCGTCCCTCAAGAGGAAATCCTTAAAAACACAACCATGAAACATAAACAGTAGAAACACAAAGACATGAAAGGACGGGAGAACAAACACAACCCTATTCCAGCCAATCAGCTGCGGCCGAGTTAGGAAAGGTCATGAAGTATGAAGAGGAGCAAGAGGAACCCTTTGGTTTCATACAATAGAACGACTCCACCTTCACGTTGGAGTTTTTATTTGGGCTGAAATGCTCAATTTAATCTGATGACTTTTATATATTGAAATGACCAGAAATACAGGACAGATGACGAAATATGATCAAAACCAACCAGGACATCGAGGTCAGAGAACAATAACTATAAACACACGGTGGAGTCCACAAACTATGTTCATGAGACTATAAACTCAGAGGAGAATAGCTGGTCCACCTTAAACGGTCAGTCCACCTTAAGCGAACCTGAACCGGAGCTGTGGATCACTTTCAGGTAACTCAGGTGAGTTCTCACCCTGTGAGGTAACTCAGGTAACTCAGGTGAGTTCTCACCCTGTGAGGTAACTCAGGTAACTCAGGTGAGTTCTCACCCTGTGAGGTAACTCAGGTAACTCAGGTGAGTTCTCACCCTGTGAGGTAACTCAGGTAACTCAGGTGAGTTCTCACCCTGTGAGGTAACTCAGGTAACTCAGGTGAGTTCTCACCCTGTGAGGTAACTCAGGTAACTCAGGTGAGTTCTCACCCTGCTCAGGTAGCTCTGGGCGAAGGCCACGTCTTTGCTCTCCCTGTGCGGGTCGTTGTTGAGGATGTTGTCGTCGTACAGCAGCAGCAGCTTGGCGGCGTCCCTGCTGTGGCGCTCCTGGCGGCTCCGCCTCCTCAGGCCGCGGAGAGGCCGGCTCCGCCCTGCAGAGAGAAGCAGGGTGAGAACTCAGGAAGGAGCCTTTAGTGCAGCAGCAGCTGACAGAGCCGGCTCTGACCTCGTCCTCGTCCGGGACACCGGCCTCCTCCTCGGGGCGTCCCCTCTCCCGACGGCGCCTCCTCGTCTCTTCCCGCCTTGCTGCCCCTCCCCTCTCCAGACACCTCCCCTTTTGGCCCCTCCTCTTCCTCCTCCTCCTCCTCCTCCTGAGAGCCGGGCGAGGTCGGGGAGTGGTCCTCCTCCGAGTCGCCGTCTGTACAGAGCCGCTGCTCCGCCGCCAGCCAGGTCAGCTGCTTCATGGTCTCCTACAGAGGTCAAAGGTCAGCTGCTTCATGGTCTCCTACAGAGGTCAAAGGTCAGCTGCTTCATGGTCTCCTACAGAGGTCAAAGGTCAGCTGCTTCATGGTCTCCTACAGAGGTCAAAGGTCAGCTGCTTCATGGTCTCCTACAGAGGTCAAAGGTCAGCTGCTTCATGGTCTCCTACAGAGGTCAAAGGTCAGCTGTTTCATGGTCTCCTACAGAGGTCAAAGGTCAGCTGCTTCATGTCTCCTACAGAGGTCAAAGGTCAGCTGCTTCATGTCTCCTACAGAGGTCAAAGGTCAGCTGTTTCATGGTCTCCTACAGAGGTCAAAGGTCAACTGCTTCATGGTCTCCTACAGAGGTCAAAGGTCAGCTGCTTCATGTCTCCTACAGAGGTCAACTGCTTCATGTCTCCTACAGAGGTCAGAGGTCACCCCCTCCAGTTACCTGTAACTCTGGAACAGACAGCACTGACTCCTCCGAAGCTGATGACATCACTTCCTCCTCATCTTCATCCTGCGTGAGGTCATCAAAGTCCTCCTCCTCCTCATCCTCGCCCTGTCGGTCCTGATCTTCATCCTTGTCCTTCTCTCCATCTTCGTCCCTCTCTCCTCCTCCCCCCTCCTCCATCTGCCCCTCATCCTCCTCCCCCTCTCCTCCTTGCTCCCCCTCTCCTCCCCCACCTGCTTCCTCCTCTCCACCTCCTCCTGCACCTCCTACATCTCTCCCCTCTTCCTTCTCTCCTCCGTTCAAACGAGACACACCCAGCGCAGTCCAGTCCTCATCCTCCTCCTCCTCCTCCTCCTCCTCTTCCTCCTCCTCCTCTTCCTCCTCCGTACAGGACGACGGAGGACTCAGTGTTGATGTTGAAGCTGAACTCTCTACCCGTCTCTCCTCCTCCACCTGAAGGTGTAGCTTTGTGGACGTCTGCTCCTTTTGCTTTTGCTCCTCTTTGATTGATCTGTAGATCCCTTGCCCCAGAGCATGCTGGGAGTTGACAGTGGGCGGACCCTGTGGCGTGCGCACCATCTGGAGGAGGAAGTACCCCGGCTTCACGGCGTCAGTTGAGCAAGGCATTCTGGGATGGGCCGGGGAGAGGAGGGGGAGGAGGAGGGGGATCCTCCGACCAATAGGAAGGCAAGACTGGATGATGTCAGCACACACTGGGTGGGCGGGGACTGTATGAACAGCACCCAATGGGACGGCCCCAGAGGCAGGAGGCGGAGCCTGGGCAGGGGATTTGGAGAGTAACGTTACACCTGGAGGAGGAAGGGCCAGGAAGCTGATTGGCTGCATGTCCACCTGTCTGTCCACCCGTCTGTCCACCTGTCTGTCCACCCGTCTGTCCACCCGTCTGTCCACCTGTCTGTCCACCCGTCTGTCCACCCGTCTGTCCACCCGTCTGTCCACCCGTCTGTCCACCCGTCTGTCTGCCGGGGCTTTGGCGAGTGGCAGCAGAGATGCATTGTGGGCCAAGTTGAAGAGCCGTCTGTGCGGGGGAGGAGGAGGGGGGGCCGACTTCTTGAGCCAGTGGGGGTGGAGCCTCAGGGTGCAGCCCGGGGGGAGGGAGGGGGGGTAACAGGTGGAGGGGGGGAGGGAGGGGGGGTAACAGGTGGAGGGGGGGAGGGAGGGGGGGTAACAGGTGGAGGTCTGCCGGGTCTTCTGGATGATCAGCTGACTGTTCTGCAGGTGAGAACCATCAGAACCCGTTAGTGATGTCATCATATCCGTTTGACTCTACATGGACCATAACTTACTAAATGAACATCATGCTGTATTGAAAAAGACTTGAAACTAGAGATTGAGACATAAACTCATGTTTACAATGTTTACTGAGGGTCAACGCTTCAGCTTCTCCAAACTAAACTGAACGGGGTAAAAGTAGCCAAAGTTCTGTTCTCTAAAACAAAGGCGTAGTCGTGTGGAAGGAGAACACGTCTGTCTGACCTTGAGCCAGTTGGGCATGCTGGTGGTGGTTCTGTCCACCGGGGGGCGCCGGTCTCCCGGCTCCACTCGGCTGCAGGCGAGCGGCAGAGGAGGGACGAGTCTCTGGTTCAGGAAGGTCTGAAACAGGAAGACAGACTTTAACTGCTCCGGCCCCACTGCAGAGGTCAGAGGTCACAGTGAGGTCAGAGGTCACAGTGAGAGGTCACACGGAGGTCAGAGGTCACAGTGAGGTCAGAGGTCACAGTGAGAGGTCACACGGAGGTCAGAGGTCACAGGGAGGTCAGAGGTCACAGGAAGCTCACCTTGATGACGTTGCCCTGCGGCGCCCTCGGCCCGCTCATCTCCCTGATGTGCTTCCTGAAGGTCCAGCGGGTCTTCCTCAGCAGGTAGCAGCTGATCAGCTGGTCCGACTGGACCGTCCCCTCGAAGTGCTTCAGCCCCAGAACGATCAGCCTGCACAGATGCATCATGGGAAACGTTGTTGTTACTATACGATACACAGTGTGTGTACATGTGTGTACTTTGTGTTGAGTGTACTTGTACCCGTCCTCTCCCGTGGTGTAAACACTGCGCTGGTGCCGGGGGTGGAGGGCGGGGTCCAGGCTGCAGACAGGAAGTAGTTCTGGGTACAGAAAGACGGGCCGTGTGGCGAGCAGCCAGGCGGCATCGGGGGGCAACAGAGGGAAGGCGAGGCCTAAACAAAACCAGAACCAGAACTAGAACTAGAACCAGAACCAGAACTAGAACCAGAACCAGAACCAGAACTAGAACCAGAACTAGAACCAGAACCAGTACCAGAACTAAAACCAGAACTAGAACTAAAACCAGAACCAGAACCAGAACTAGAAGAAGCTGCTGGAACAACCAAACATGATCAGAAAGACGAAGCCATCTTTCTGACGTCTAAACGTCCACACAGCTGATTTCCCTTCTTACTGTTGGTAGCAGGACTCATCCTGGGGAGCCAGCGTTTGGAGGCAGCAGGAGCAGGAGGAGCAGCAGGAGCAGCAGGAGCAGCAGGAGCAGGAGGAGCAGCTCTCTGCTCCTCCTGCAGGAGATCCAGCGCCCCCTGCAGGTTACCCACTCGGAAACTGCTCGGGAGGAAAACTTCCTCACGACGACTGGCAAACTGCTGCAGCTCCTCCTGGAAGAGAGGTCAATGTTTACTAACCAGGTAGTGTTTGTGTTTACTAACCAGGTAGTGTTTGTGTTTACTAACCAGGTAGTGTTTGTGTTTACTAACCAGGTAGTGTTTGTGTTTACTAACCAGGTAGTGTTTGTGTTTACTAACCAGGTAGTGTTTGTGTTTACTAACCAGGTAGTGTTTGTGTTTACTAACCAGGTAGTGTTTGTGTTTACTAACCAGGTAGTGTTTGTGTTTACTAACCAGGTAGTGTTTGTGTTTACTAACCAGGTAGTGTTTGTGTTTACTAACCAGGTAGTGTTTGTGTTTACTATCCAGGTAGTGTTTGTGTTTACTAACCAGGTAGTGTTTGTGTTTACTATCCAGGTAGTGTTTGTGTTTACTAACCAGGTAGTGTTTGTGTTTACTAACCAGGTAGTGTTTGTGTTTACTAACCAGGTAGTGTTTGTGTTTACTAACCAGGTAGTGTTTGTGTTTACTAACCAGGTAGTGTTTGTGTTTACTAACCAGGTAGTGTTTGTGTTTACTAACCAGGTAGTGTTTGTGTTTACTATCCAGGTAGTGTTTGTGTTTACTAACCAGGTAGTGTTTGTGTTTACTAACCAGGTAGTGTTTGTGTTTACTCAGGTAGTGTTTGTGTTTACTAACCAGGTAGTGTTTGTGTTTACTAACCAGGTAGTGTTTGTGTTTACTATCCAGGTAGTGTTTGTGTTTACTAACCAGGTAGTGTTTGTGTTTACTAACCAGGTAGTGTTTGTGTTTACTAACCAGGTAGTGTTTGTGTTTACTAACCAGGTAGTGTTTGTGTTTACTAACCAGGTAGTGTTTGTGTTTACTAACCAGGTAGTGTTTGTGTTTACTACAGGTAGTGTTTGTGTACTAACCAGGTAGTGTTTGTTTTACTAACCTAGTGTTTGTTTACTAACCAGGTAGTGTTTGTGTTTACTAACCAGGTAGTGTTTGTGTTTACTAACCAGGTAGTGTTTGTGTTTACTATCAGGTAGTGTTTGTGTTTACTAACCAGGTAGTGTTTGTGTTTACTAACCAGGTAGTGTTTGTGTTTACTAACCAGGTAGTGTTTGTGTTTACTAACCAGGTAGTGTTTGTGTTTACTAACCAGGTAGTGTTTGTGTTTACTAACCAGGTAGTGTTTGTGTTTACTATCCAGGTAGTGTTTGTGTTTACTAACCAGGTAGTGTTTGTGTTTACTATCCAGGTAGTGTTTGTGTTTACTAACCAGGTAGTGTTTGTGTTTACTAACCAGGTAGTGTTTGTGTTTACTAACCAGGTAGTGTTTGTGTTTACTAACCAGGTAGTGTTTGTGTTTACTAACCAGGTAGTGTTTGTGTTTACTAACCAGGTAGTGTTTGTGTTTACTAACCAGGTAGTGTTTGTGTTTACTAACCAGGTAGTGTTTGTGTTTACTAACCAGGTAGTGTTTGTGTTTACTAACCAGGTAGTGTTTGTGTTTACTAACCAGGTAGTGTTTGTGTTTACTATCCAGGTAGTGTTTGTGTTTACTAACCAGGTAGTGTTTGTGTTTACTAACCAGGTAGTGTTTGTGTTTACTAACCAGGTAGTGTTTGTGTTTACTAACCAGGTAGTGTTTGTGTTTACTAACCAGGTAGTGTTTGTGTTTACTAACCAGGTAGTGTTTGTGTTTACTAACCAGGTAGTGTTTGTGTTTACTAACCAGGTAGTGTTTAGTGATACAGGTTTCGTGGTTCAGGACGTCCACATGGCGACACAGCAGGTGAACCTGAGTCAGAAGCTGCACATGCTGAAGAGAGACAAGCATTTTAGTCTCAACCAACAAAACCACAGAATAGAGGACACTATGTGAGACACTAGAGGACACTATGTGAGACACTAGAGGACACTAGAGGACACTAGAGGACACTAGAGGACACTATGTGAGACACTAGAGGACACTATGTGAGACACTAGAGGACACTATGTGAGACACTAGAGGACACTAGAGGACACTATGTGAGACACTAGAGGACACTATGTGAGACACTAGAGGACACTATGTGAGACACTAGAGGACACTAGAGGACACTATGTGAGACACTAGAGGACTCTATGTGAGACACTAGAGGACACTAGAGGACACTATGTGA
>JACSYO010001241.1:1945000-1949066 GCA_016806645.1 Ophiodon elongatus | reverse complement strand
AATCACACACACACAACCTCCTCATCCGCCATGTTTCTGAAAATAGGAATTTCTTTGCCCCATCCATCCCAGCTTTGCATGTTTAAAAAAGACTTGTGACGGAAATGTTAATGAGTGAATAGTGAAAATCACCAGCGGTGCCTGAAAGGATATCCCAGTAATTTACTGGGAACTATGTGTGAACGAGGCTTTTGCCTCATGGACGTTGATGCAATCATTAATTCATTCTCAGTTATCTTTCTGAGCAGAGAACAAAAGCTGCTGCTCGAACTCGTTCATCGTGTGTCTACGTACGAAATGTTTCTTCATTCACATTAATGACGATGTGGGAACTTGAATGCATCCAATAATCAAATCTGTGCAGCCGGTTGATCTCGTAACATGTCAGTGAAGCTGCAGATGTACCTGTGCTGCCCCCTGCTGGACAGAGGGAGTCCATTGTTTCACGGACGCTGTTCTGAGCCTCCTGATTGGCCGCTACGTCCTCGGCCGACACGCCGAAGAACGACTCCTGATGAAAGACACAAACCATCATCGTCCTCATTGAGCTTAAAATCACGTCCTACAAACTGTTTCAGGTGGTTTCATCATTATTTTTTTACTTGTTTATTTGATGCTCGGCGTTCTCAACACAAAATAATCACGTTATTTATCAAAACCCTTTCCCTGATATCTTCACTGAATTTAAACGCCCTCAGTCCGAACACGTCTCTCAACTCATTTAAAGGGTTTGAGCCGTAGAAAATAATAAACATTAATCATTATATCAGATGCAGGATCGCTGCTGTTAGAAGAGTTCTCTTATTTTTAGAATTCAGCATTAAATATAAACTAAACCCCCCAAACCTGTTTGTGTTTTTCATCTGGAAACAAATGTTTATGTATTTAGAAGTGCTGCTGATGCTTTCAGGTCACAATCTTGACATTGTGGTGCAAATTATTTGAATTCTACATATTGAAACACACAGATATTGCTCTTTATGATCTGAAGCCAGGTGACGTATATGTTGTTAACTCTTTGCTGTTTTGAGTTTTTTTATTTGGGAAACTTTTATGCTGCCGGCTTTTCCTGGACTCCCTCTGGAAAGAGATTTTTAAGTCTCAATATCCTGGTTAAATAAATAAAAATAAAAAAAAGATAAAAGATTTTCGATTATTTTGCCGGTATTTTTTTCTCAATCAAACATCATTTGGTCAATTAAATGTCAGAAAATACCAGAAAAGGGTAGTTATAATTGCCCAAAGCCCAAATTGATGCTTATAAAGTTGCAATAAAGAGTCTAGAAAAGGCCCCTAATTATTGATTGATTGATTATTACACAAGACAAAGAATAACAGCATCCCCGGAATTGGGACTAACCTATTACTACCTAATCCTTTCAGCTCTGAATCACGATTTAAGACATTTGGTCCCATAAAAATGCTGCAGGAAGTCTCACTCTCTTCTTTTTCTAGGAACCTTCCTTTAAATTTAAATAACCTCATTAATCCACAGAGAGGAAACTAGTTGGGTCCTTCAGGTCCCAGCGAGACAACTTAGAGGAGACACACTGCAGTGGTCAACAGTCTGGTTCAGAAGGATGGTAATAAACTCCGGGATCTAATCCCCTCTGATCCAGAGTCAGCAGCATTTTAAACCCCAAACTCACGGCGTCTCTCCACAGGAAGACGTCCAGCGTGTCGGTGGCGTCCTGCAGCTCGAGCTTCATCAGCAGGACGAACTGCAGCAGCTGAACGCCGAGAGCTGCGGACCAGAGATGTTGACACTGTGATTTATTTCAGAGTGTGTGTGTGGGGGGGGGGGGACAGACCTGAGATCAGCCAGGAGGCGTTCAGGAGCTTTTACAAAGCTGCTGAATCAGGAGGAAGGAAGAGGAGGAAGCTGAAGACAACGGGACAAGACATTAGAGGACGATAGCAACTCTTCTTGATGGTGCGTTCGAGGACAAGATCTAACAACAGTTATAGTTGTTTTTACAATCCATTCATCCCAGAAGGCCCAACACAAGGTGACGTCGTCCAATCTCCAAAACTCAAAGACATTCGGTTGAACGTGACATAAAACAGACAAATGCAAAAGCTCCAACTGATCTCGTGAAGTCGAAGACGGCTCGTTCTGTTAAAGCTGCATTAATACATTTTTCTAGAGTGTCTCTGCACACGCTCCGAAGCGTAAACGCCACCTGAAGCCTTCACTCACGCCTCAGGTCTATCTTTACGACAATAACGCGGAAATCTGAGGTTGACGTCCAATAAAACACGACTGTTTCACCACAATTGACTACGTTTTATCTGTATATTATCATTTTAATCATTCAACTTTTTTATCATATTATCTTTATTTTGTTATTATCTGACTTTGTTTTTAGTTTTTATTGCCTCTGATGGTATTTTGGCTTCTTTAATGCTGTTCATCTAATGATTCTGTAATCGTTATACGAGCGTGTAAAGCGTTTTTTTTTTTAAGAGGTGCAACATCCGAGATTGGGAGCATTTCGACTGCCTCCAAAAGGCAAGACATTAGAGGACGATAACAACTCTTCTTGATGCTGCGTTCAAGGACTGACTAGAAGACACAGCAGATTTCCTGAGTGTTCTCCAGCTTTGACATTCACACCAAACTCTCCGCTCACCTTCTGCAATGATCTTCTCATCGATCAGCTCGACTCCTTCAGCACACGAAGGCTCCCTCACCGCGGCCTCAGAGCAGCGCTTACACCTGGAACACACACAGGAAGCCCCCGGGAGAACAGGTTGAGAAAACAGTGATGATCTGAAGTGAATATGTACCAACTCAACAGTCTTTGAGTAGCGTGTCGTGGCCACCAGCGCTGATTGGTTCAGTTGGTTCAATCACACCAACTCGTAACAGCTGCAGAAGTTTAAATATTCAGTCAGGAAATATTAGAGAATAACGTGTTTTCTTGGTTGCAGCCATAGACTGTATATAAGAAGTGGACGTAGTCATGGTGACGTCACCCACTGGTTTGTGGACTGATGTTTAAAGCCTTGAGTTCGGCATCTTGGTTTTTTGCAACCAGCGAAAAGGAAGTGACCATATTTGGACTGAGGAGGAGCGACGTAGAGACTCTGTATACGCCGACCTGTCAATCACCTTGTAGCCCCGCCCTAAAGCATCCTCTGCTTTATGGTCTGTTTGACTCTAAATGGAACATAATTTACTAAATGAACATCATGCTGTATTGAAGAAGACTTGAAACTAGAGATTGAGACATAAACTCATGTTTACAATGTTTACTGAGGGAATAAATCAAGAGAGAAGTAGAGTCATTTTCTATAGACTTCTATACAACCAGAGGAGTCGCCCCCTGGTGGTCAGGAGAGAGAATGCAGCTTTAAGACACTTCCTCATTGACCTTTCAGAACCAGAGGTTGTCGCCTGGCTTAACTACAGTAAGCACTGAAGCTAACATGCTAACATGTTGCTCATGCTACATCTCCTGTGCCTGCATTCTTGTGTCTGAGTGGAAACTGAGTTAGTTAGCATTAACTATTCAACTTACACCAGACTCTTCAGTCATTTTTAATAATTTCTCACACAGGGTGTAATTAAAACTAAGATACCGGACCATCAACAGTAAATCTGAGCAGAAAATAAAACAATTTAGCTCTTTGTTCACTAAAATATTTAGCAACTAACTGATTTTGAATAAAATCTAATCTAACACGTCATAATAACAATCACTAACAAAAAAGTAAATTGAAAGTTAAATAAACCTGGTTCATAGTTACTTACTGTTAACAATGAAATGATGATTAATAATGTTTCATAATTAGTATTATTAATAGAACCGTTTGTAAGACATCTATTAACTTGATTTGAATGGCAGCAACTGATGATTATAATACTTTATTTAACTACTTTTAAATGGTTTAGAAATACTTTGTAAAGCATCTATAAACATTAGTTAGACTGATAAATACTTTAAAGACATTTTAAGAACAATTTCTTAAAGGTTTACAAAACATTCGGCAAACAAACAAACACTTAATATAATTTATAAAATGTTATGTTTGCAACAATAAACTGTTAATACAATCAGAA
>JACSYO010001241.1:1927500-1942500 GCA_016806645.1 Ophiodon elongatus | reverse complement strand
GACTTTTGCTGAGTAAATACTTTTTATGACCTTTTAAGGCCTTTTTCTCAATTTGAATTTGGTGTTTTTTCAGACTTTGCGAGACCTGCAGGTTCACCGTATCACTCGAGGGTCTGTGGACGACCGCCCCCAACGTGACGCTGATTAAAGTGCTGCATGCGTGTGTCGCGCTTCGTACCTGTGCTGCTCTCCATCGGCTCAGCCTCTACAAACAGAAACACAGGAAACACATTAAGGACAGAATAAAACATAAGTAAAAGGGTACAGGACACACAAATCAATACGAGATGGGTAACACGGGCCTTCAGACAAACGTTCACCCGATCCGAAAAACATTTTATTAAAAACTCAGATTTTCCGGCAGTATGACTTGTTGGAAACTACACATTTACTGTGGTTTGGCCCTGATATCTTCCTCTGTGGCCCAAAGAACGAACCCTGGTTTACACTCTGGAATAAGAACGCTGCACATCAGCGGCTTTATGTCGCGAGCTCATCTCTGGTCGCTTTACGCTCTTAAAAAAGATAATGAAAAGGAATAACTGAAGCCAGATTGTCGAAGGCATGTGGATTAAAAAGTAAACTTCAAAAAGAAGAGCGTTCGTGCTCTTCCTGCAGAGAAACCGCGTCCCCAACATATTTTTGCCCACTCAGCTTTTTACACAACGGACATCAGGCCTGCAGGTCCGAACGCAGACGAGCAGCCGCAGCTTTAAAAGAAAAGAAACCTCCGGGTCCCGGAGAAAGTTTGGACGTTTGTATTCGATCCCCAGTGAAGCGTGGGGCTTTTAGGAGACCCGGCTAATGGAACCGTCCTCCTCCTCCTCGGTGCAGGAACCGGCCCTGCTGGCGAACACCACTCACCGTCCTCGCTCTGCTTTTTGTATTTCGGTCACGCAACGACAATATTTGGATTTTTTCCTCCTTAGTCGTGTTTTTTTTGTCTTTTTTTTTTTTTCGTTGCAGAGGTTTTTACTGGGAAAACGAGACCGGTGGCGCGTCTGTCTTTCCCCCGCCGTCCGTCATCTCACGCTCGCCTCACCGAACAGATTTGTTTTTCTATTTCTTTCCATAAACGCAACACGAAGTGAACGCTAACGGTGCTGCTCAGTCGCAGACGAGGATATGAACATCGTGGCAGACGGAAGAACGAAGAGGAAACAAATGGACGTCAATAATAGGAACAGCCAAGAGGTCCTTCTTCGCTTTAGTATCTACTAAAGCCTCTGTTTATCTTAATATATGAAATAAACAGAGGCTGTTTGTCGTGTTACTCCCTCAAAACCTCCAGATAGAAGTTTCTTAAACCAGATTTATATCTTTCTATATTCAATGTTTCTGTTTTTTTTTTTTAAGCTATGAATTCAGACAATACAGGCAAAAATAAATGTCATGCACTGATTCATCGAGGTCTGATTTGCTTCCATAACACGTCTTCTTTCAGACTAGAGGAAAGAAAACCTTTATTTTACTTCTTTGTCTGTTTGCGTCTGTAGATTTAATCTTAAATTCACCGAAAGTTACCATTACATAATGCCTCATTTGCATATTTAAACATAACATTTCATAAAACTTGTAATACAAAAAATGATTGTCTTAATGTCAGTAACCAACTGGTGAAGTTTCATGTTGATATCTATGAGTTAATGTTTTGACCCTCTTCACCTGTAGAGTCTTCTTCATGTCTGTAATTTAACTAAACATCTCTTTAAAGGCCGTTTTCTCTAAATGAGTTTGTTCTCAGACTCTGATCCAGAAATCTCCACTTCAGTAGCTCTTACATGCACCAAACTTTACACTTTCATTCCTAAATATATTCTGAAGGTTTCTACAGAGGGGTTTGTTCATATATCATTCAGAGCCTCATTTATACAACATGTTATTACTGAAAACATGACAGTATTTTCTGATGTAAGAGATATCCAAAACTCCCTCTGTAAAAACCTTTGACTCTAATATGTCAACAAAATTAAACAAGGATTTTGAACCTGTCTTCATCCAATGTTCAGATTTCTATTTTAATTCTATTTGTACAACTGACTTCAGAAGAGAGCGTTGGGAGAGTCATTCAGAGTATGGATATGAATTTGTCCAAGAATGTGGAAAGTAAAAACCATGAATATTTTTAATTTCTAAACGGAACAATGTTGCACCGAGCAACAGAATCATGTAGAACTGAGGCTGACCACGACTTCAGCTCCCCGTAAACCAACGGACTAAATCAGGACCGACTGTACCACCGTATTAGTTAGTACCACCGTACTAGTTAGTACCACTGTACTAGTTAGTACCACCGTTACTAGTTAGTACCACTGTACTAGTTAGTACCACCGTACTGGTTAGTACCACCGTACTAGTTAGTACCACCGTATTAGTTAGTACCACTGTACTGGTTAGTACCACCGTTACTAGTTAGTACGATAGAAGCAGATGAAGCGTGGCCCAATACATAGTATTTCAAATGCAGAATGCCAAAAGTACCGGGACGTCCTTCAGCCAGCAGGCTTTTCTGGCTCTTCTGACCCAAAAAGGGTCAAAGTTCAACAGTAGTACGACACGATTGAATGTCTACTGCGTGCAGCATTACATACTTTGCAAGAGCAGCTGCCGTATTTCCTAAAAATAAAAAATATGTAATTTGGCATTTGAGTTCATCCATTGGACAAACCCCCCAAAAACCCGGCCAGTGTGTTGGAAAAGCATGTTTTCTTTAAACAATCGTCAAAACTACAGTTTATCGTAGCCACAAGTCGTACAAACTCTCACAATTGTCAGCTTTTCATCTTTCCGAGGGTCCTCAAACGCACCGCGTGCTACGAATGCTTGAGTCAGAAAAAGCAACCGAGACGAAGCTTAAAATTGGGATATTTCATCAAAAACACCCCAAACCGCTCGGGGTTCAGAGGGTTGTGGAGGAAATGATAATTAGAGACCCGTCCAACATCCGTTCTCACCCAGAGACTGTGGCGGAGTGATCCAGACGTCCAGCAGCTCAGAGTCATTCATTTCGGAGAAGTCGTCCTCGTCCTCCTCTGGGACGGCCGCCATCACTCTACAGAGACATCCACAGGAAGAGAAGGACACACACACACACACACACACACACACACACACACACACACACACACACACACACACACACACACACACACACACACACACACACACACACACACACACACACACACACACACACAGATACAGTAAAACAAATAGAATAACACATTATTCAAATATTGCTGTGCCTTTTCCATTAAAAAAGGTCTTTTGGGGTCCAATAAAGCAGCAGAACCAGAGCCGGAGCTCTACGTGTACAAATACTTGTATAAATACTTGTATAAATACTTGTATAAATACTTGTATAAATACTGCCGTACCGCTTCATCTCCTGCACGTCGGGGCAGTTTTCTGGAAGCACCCGGATGCCCCTGCCGTAGGCCGTCCCCTTATGCAGTGTGAACTCCAGGTGCTCCACCTCCCCTCCCCCGTCCTGCTGCTGGCTGCTGGGGAGGCTCGGTACCTTACTGGATCCCGAGAACGCCCGTAGGTTGTAGATCCTCAGGAAGTCACCCGGCTGATGAGCAAAAGGGCAAATTCACTCAATTTAACTCAATCAGGGACAAACTTAAGCTCGTTGGTGTAACCGGCTCTTCAGCAGCTCAACGCTCGTTCGATGGAAACACCGGGACTGAACCTGAAAAAAAACTAAACGGGGATCTAAAAGAGGCCAGAGAGCTCCGTAGAGGCTCAGCGTAGGAGCTCGACGCCCCGTGGACTCAACCACAAGCGGCCGCTTTTACATTAAACAGTCATTTCTAATACTGCGTTCCCTAAATGTATGCAAATGACTACACAGATCTAACCAACCTCGTCAAACAACCAACTCCTCTGTGACTCTGGGGCGACAAGCGAGCAGCTTCACCAGCAGATGGCGCTGTTGCACCAAACTAACGGCGTCAGTGTGGCGACAGTGATTCAGGGGCGGCTCAGAGGACTTGGTTGGGAGGCTTGTCATTCATTCATTTATTTATTTATTATTTTCTACTTCTTTCCCTTCAGCTCGCCGTCACGACGAAGGCTGCAGTCAACGGGAAGCTCTTCCTCGCTCTCATCATCATCATCCTCATCATCATCATCGCTCCGCTGATCAAGAGTCAGAGGCGTTCACTCCGCTCAGAAGCCATTACACCGTTTTTACATGACAGGGTTTATAGACACAGACACACGCACACGCACAGTATATATGATCTTTAATTGCATTATAGCCGGTGAGCAGAAGAATGATTCAGAAAGTGAATCCTCTTTAAGCTTCCTTTAAATCAATTTTCTCCGTACAGTGAGTGAAGTTGGAGTCACGGTGGATTAACAGCTGCTCTCCCGAGGCCTCCCCTCCTCTGAAGATCCCCACGAGGAGCCGACAAGTGAACTGGAAGGACTGGCGACCTGACTCACATGGAGGCATTTTATTACCATCTAGAATAACGTCCACCCAACTGGGTGTCACTCGGAGGAAGCTGGTGAACCCCGAGCAGTTTCTGGGCGGTTTCTTTCTTATCCTGTCACATTTTTCTCTCTGTGGTTTTGATTTTCACTGCAATATTAAAGTCCTGCACCTCTATTGAAACAGAACAATCACGGCTAAAAGTAGAGAGAACTAGAACAGGTCTTTTGTGCAGAATAACACAGTTATAATGCCATAAATCATAAAAAAAAAGAAAAGAGCAAGTTAAATTTCTTTGAGGAATTATTCGTTTCGGTTGCTTTTTCCTGATGGAAGTCTTCGTCGGACGTGATGTGTTCAAGGGGCGTCAGAAAGACGGAAATCTGACGATAATCAGGGTTTTCACAGCAGTTGTGATAAACGGTGTAGTTTTGGCAATTTGGTTTGAAGAAAACCGTGCTTTTCAATCCTTTCGTGGTTCAGAGGGTTAAGAAATGAAAAAAGAAATTCACTTGGTTTTACTTTGTCTGTGTGATGAAGAGGATGCTTATTGCAATCAAGAAAGAAATGGTGAAAAGATGAGAGAAAGCATCAACACTGGAAAAAAACAAGAAAGGTGTCAAGATTTTATATCAATCAAATCTGGACACCTTTGTGTCAACATCCCCGACAGTTGACACTTCATCGCTCTGTTAATTACGCTTTCTTTAGTACGAATTTAAATCTGTGATTATTCGTCGACTGTTTTAGAGTCGAAGCGGTTACATAAACTCTCAATCAGTTGTTTTTTCAAATGTTATTGTTGATCAGTGTAACATTAAGGTTGACGTTAAGTTTAATTTCGACACACATTAAAACAGAAATCTCCAACGGATCTGTAATTTGAGTCCATCCATGAAGGCAACATGGTAAGAAACGTTTTTAAAAAATCATTTTTCCTCACATTAATCAAGACATTATAATTATATATGAGAGCAGTGAACAAGAAGGCTGATGGAAAACATCCACATCTGGTTGAAATCATTAACCTACCAACCTTCCAACAATCTTGTTCAACAGCGATAAACTTAAATTCTGCAAAGAAGGGAAGAGTACGAGCTCAGCTAAATGAATCGAACCACCATAAATAACCGGCTGCGCAACTAGAGGTAACTAAAGAGGTAACGGATGAGAGGGCAACTCTCTTGCTCACTTATTGCTAGTGTTCTACTGGTTGCATTCTCTCTCCTGACCACCAGGGGGCGACTCCTCTGGTTGTATAGAAGTCAAAGCTTCATGTGTTAAAGCTGCATTCTCTCTCCTGACCACCAGGGGGCGACTCCTCTGGTTGTATAGAAGTCTATAGAAAATGACTCTACTTCTCTCTTGATTTATTCCCTCAGTAAACATTGTAAACATGAGTTTATGTCTCAATCTCTAGTTTCAAGTCTTCTTCAATACAGCATGATGTTCATTTAGTAAATTATGGTCCATTTAGAGTCAAGCAGACCATAAAGCAGGGGATGCTTTAGGGGCGGGGCTACAAGGTGATTGACAGGTCGTTGCCGCTATTAGAGACGTAAACAGCGTTTCTACGTTACTCTTCCGTATTCTAAATATGGTCACTTCCGATCATCTGTTGCAAAAAAAAAATTAAAAATGGCGTCGGCGAAACTCAAGGCTTCAAAACGGAAGTCTACAAACCAATGAGTGAAGTCACGACGACTTAATATATACAGTCATTGGTTAAACTATAAGTGCATATATTTGCCTATACCTGCTCTAAATGATCGCTCACATCCATCATCTCCCACGGTCAGTTAGTGTTGACTTATGTTACTTAATGTTGTCTTTGAATCATGAATACAAACCTACAAATCTTGAAGTTGTTTGTGCCACAAATTTGTTAATTTTGAAGACTTTTAGTATGCGTTTTGGATAGAAATGGCCAAGAGACGTTGCCACTTAGATACGAGGACTCATAAATATCACAAATGTCACGCACTTGTTCCAACTACAGATTGAGAACAATCTGTAACAGCCCGAGAGCCGGTAAAAGAAACCCGCCATTTGTCTGACTTTTGCTGGCAACCGAGGGAGGACCTCTGGGTGCTGGCAACCCGGGAGGGAAGTTAAACATTAATTTGCATAAATTACCCACGTTGTAATGACACAAAGCTGGTTGAAAATCCGTAAGGGGAGTTCACACTGAAGGCAAAGTTGCGAATTAATGTGAAGTCAACAGCAGACGCAAATTCACCTCGAGGCAGCGCGAACTGAGGAAAAGACGTTCGCAAGTGAATACACACTCAAAACACATATATAAAAAATAAACGAGACAGAGTAAAGAAAAAAAATCCAGAAGTCCAGAATGATTTCAGGTGAAGACTTTTGGAACATTCAGCCTGAAATTAAGTTGGCCATCTTCTACCGGACATACATTTTCTTTGCACCGCTTGGAAACATGCCTGCCTTTAGTCTAACAAACTATTTTAAACCGTCAAAAGACTGGATGATTTTGTGACGCAAGACTTGAAATATCTTGACCGCTTGTATAGGACGTCCACTTAGAACTCTCTTTATCTTAATTGAAATATAAATTGGTTTTCATGAAGTGAAAGCTAATGCAACAATGACAGACGTAGCAGCACTCTCCTTAGTTCCTCAGCAGCCCTTTCTAAGTACATCAGAAAACATGTATTCATCCTTATTAAGACCATATGAATCCCGCGGTGGCAGGAAGCCAACGAGACCAAACATTCTGTGTGTTTGTTTGCAGAATCTCAGACTTCTGCCCGGGTTTCATTTCGTCTGCGGAGACCTGGACGTTGAGCCGAATGAGACGAGAGAAAACAACGGATAAGCACTCGGGAGTCTGGCTCTGTTTTCTCAGAGCTGCATGAGAGTTTAGAAGAATTTACCCCAGTTTGTGTTTTAAGAAACAGGTGTGGAGCGAGCGGAGTGAGTGACTAATGCAGGGAGACTGTGGGGAGCAAAAAACACAGCAGACGGCAGGGCAAATAAAGGCGGTGCCATGTGGCGTCGGCTCTGAATCTCGCCCCGTTTCCAGCTTGCTGTCGGTGCCCACGTATTAAATCCTCTGCAGCGGTTCCTGAGAGGCCAGGTGTGATTATAGCGAGCAGACTTTCAGCTGAGGGAAGCAGCACTAAGTTTAGACCGGAACATGACTCATCTGATCGGCGGACCAAAGTCACACTGTGTCCAAAAGTAGAGTCGCTTACGATCAGCTCGGAGGAGGATTTCAACTCGGAGTGGACGTGATAGAAGAGGCAGAACGGACTTTACAGGTATCCGAGCAGAGACAGGCCCAGGTGTCCTTTTGAGGACGATAAATGACTCCCACATATTTAGAAAAAGGTGTTCTTGTATTGTCCCCGTGCACAAAGAGAGATCCAGAGGGAATTCACCAGTTTATTGTGGAGGACCTTGACTGGTCTGCACAGAGTCCGGACCTCAAGCCCATCCGACACCTTTGGGATGAACTGGAAGAGCCGACTGTGAGCCAAGACCTGATCACCCAACATCAGTGTGGGACCTCGTTCGGCCAAAGCTCTTGTGGCTGAATGGGAGCGAATCAGCCGGGTCAAACAACTGGTGGAAAGACTGAAACCAGAGGAGTGGAGGCTGTGGATCACACTGGTCTGGATCACACTGGTCTGGTGTTTTTCCAATAGTTCCCAATGAGGAGAGAGCGTACGTGGCCGCCTAGAGAAAAAGCACTGAGCGCTTCTTTGTCTTTTTTTTTTTTTTTGTGAGGCCGCTCCGAGCGCTTTAAGTTGAAAATCTCGGAACCTTTCAGAAAAGCGCTGGTGACGTCACAGTAGAAACATGGAGGGGAAGCTGGTTTCCGCCGCTAACATGACAAAGACCGAAAAGCACTTTTGAGGGGGCAGATCGGCCGGGCGGACACCGATTACTGCAGGTGAGTTTTTGCTTTTAGCGCCGTAATCGCCAACGTTACGTCTGTCAGATTGAGCTTTGACAAGCTCATCTACACAAACAATGAAGCAAGTACCCTCCGGTTGGTGCTCATGGTGTAAAGACAATGTCAAACAAATAGATAGTAGCCCAAATAGATCATAAAAGCAAAGAAGTGACGGTTAGTCGGTACGAGTGGCGACATGTTGTCAGGATGTTGTGGACACAGGCCTGATGACCAATCAACCAATCAGACATTTGTAGGAACGATTGGGGAAGTTGTCTTCCTACATAGCTACATCCATGAAAGTAAAAGCAACAAAAACAGAAAAACAATTCCCATCAGCTCGACACCATTTTAGTACCGACTGAATCTGGCATTGAATGTTGGGTTGGATTCATTGTCTTGTTTAATCTTTAAATCAGATATTTACTGTATTTCATTAAGACAAAAGGTCCAGTAAACGGCCGCTTGTGTTTAAACGACTAAAATTAGGCAATTGTTTTATTTAGAGTTGTTCCATGAAAAAAAGGGTTTTATATTTCTGAAAGTAAGACGTCGTAAAAAAGGATTATTTTGGTATCAAAACTTGGGTATTGTATCTGCGTTAGTATAAAAAAATATAACAGAAGGCGAACACTTTCTAATTAAAGGACAATGACGCTGTTAATGTTTGTTTTCATATTTTTGCCCAATAACAACCGATTACATATACTTCACATACTTTTCACGCCTGAATTCTTCAAAAGCACGCAACAAATCTCAGCTGTCACGGTGTCTTTGAATATTCCTGAGAAAGGCAACAAATACAGTATTTATTTGGCATCTGTAGCAATATTTAAGTATCATATTGGCGCTTGTTTATATAACTCTTTATTGCTGCAGATGTAGTTCATTAAAACTTGTACATAAATACGGAAACTACATTCGTAGCGTTTGTATTATAAAAGAGAGATTTTCTCTACTCTCTGTAGAGAGTGAACAAGATTAATACGAACATTTCTTAAATAAAAGCGCAGGAGAAAAGAGAAAATCACCTCATGGCTCAATCATTACTACAACAGTTGGCATAGCAACCAACTACAAGGAGAATCAGCGGTATCGTTGCAGCCTTGCGAGCAGCTTTTTGGTGCTTCTCGGCCAATCAGATCCTTCAGCTGCGACCACATTTAGTATAATGGCCACATTATCGCCATCAGCATGTGCACAGGGGTGGGGGGCGTTCAGGGGCCGTAGGACACGCTGGTCCACAGCTCAGAAAACAATTGGCCTGACTGAGGAGAAAATGGCTCCCTGCAGCTTCCCCTGCAAACAAACCATTTTCTTTTTAAAAAAGGAGGCCGAGGGAACAGAGTGGAGCAGCCTGTGGCGGCTTCTGTAAGTACTTGATCTGTATGAAAAAAAAAAAAAAAAAAAAACTAAACACTCCACCGTCCGCCCACCGCCCCGGCAGCCGAGACGCCGCTGCCGCTGTCTCATGGCATTAGTGCTGCTCGGCTGCTCAGTAGAGAAGAAAAAAAAAAAAAAAAGGGATTCCTTAAAATTCTAAAGATTGCTTTTGGGCTTCCGCGGCTTCTCGTCGAGCGGAGGCTCAATAAAAGCAGCCAAAAAAAACCAAAAAAACTCATGCCCTCGCTGAGAAGAGGAAACTGTTCATTTCACACTGGCCCCTTTATGGAGCAGCGGGAAAGGGGCTTTAAAAGCCAGCCAGCCAAACTCGACAGCGGGGCTCTTTGTGCTGGAAAATCAGCTCGATGGGGAACAGGGGACGTGACCGAGTCCACACCTCATTTCAGATTAAATGCCTCCGCTGCACTCTGAGCCTTAAAATAAAACAATCAAGGGCAAAACATGAAATATTTTCATTACTGAATAATAAGTCAACCATGTTTAAACTCATCAATCGCTGCTGGAGCCCAACAGATGCATCAACGTGGATTATTTTTTTTTATGTCTTCAGCGTATATTTCGGTCAAATAATAACAAGAAAAGTCAGATATGTTTAAAGTCATTTAGAACCGTCTCATTTCGAGCAGTTCTCGTGCTACGTTTGTAGCTTCACCCACAGAAAGGACTGCACTAGTATTTTGACAGGTGATGTAGTATAAAGAGAGAATAGGGAGGAGGTCAGGGTCTAAAAACACACGACTTTGACCCGGGAGACTGTTGTTTGTGTCCCAACGCTGACTCAGTAATGTCTTTAATTAAAGTTACTGTGAGGAACTTTTAATTGGTTTAAAACATTCTCAGTATCATTCATATGGCTTTATATGAACTCCATCAGTAACCAGACCACCAGAGAGAAGATGGTCTGGTTCTAGAGAGTTCTTCTTAAAGCTCCTCATCGGAGCCACCGGGTCGGATTCTGGTGAAACCAGATGACATCATGCAGGTTCACCAGAACCTCCTTCAGCTCAGACTCCAGCGGGGCCTCCAGCAGAGACCAGTCCACCGTGGACAGACCCAGATCCAGCAGAGACCAGTCCACTGTGGACTAGACCCAGATCCGGCAGAGACCAGTCCACCGTGGACTAGACCCAGATCCGGCAGAGACCAGTCCACCGTGGACAGACCCAGATCCAGCAGAGACCAGTCCACGTGGACAGACCCAGATCCAGCAGAGACCAATCCACCGTGGACTAGACCCAGATCCGGCAGAGACCAATCCACCGTGGACTAGACCCAGATCCGGCAGAGACCAGTCCACCGTGGACAGACCCAGATCCAGCAGAGACCAGTCCACGTGGACAGACCCAGATCCAGCAGAGACCAGTCCACCGTGGACAGACCCAGATCCAGCAGAGACCAGTCCACCGTGGACAGACCCAGATCCATACAATGAGAGGTTTTCTAAAGGGACCCTGGTGCTCAGAGACACTACCACTGTAGTCCACAGGGGGCGCCAGAATGAACACAACATGAAAGTTCCTCATAGTGACTTGAAGTGACGCCACTTCTGTAATTATTTGATCCAAAACCTCAATCTTTCCCTAAAACCAATAACCACTTAGTTTTTATTGCCTAAACTTGACCAAGTAGTGCAAACATACTTATTTTAACCACAATATCTTCCTCAAACTAACCAATTTATTTTGTTGCCTCAACGGGTTATCCTCTTCAGGCACCCAGCAGCACGACAACGGCGGATTGGAGAGAGTTTCACTTTAAGGGCTTCTTGTTCTTGTTGGTTTAAAAAGTTGAGCTTCAAAATTCAATATTAACTTTGGAACCTTGAAAAACTTTCAAATCCAAGACAGATGCTCAGAATAAAATATAAATCTACAATCTCCATGACAACTGACAATCTGTTGAAGATAATTAGATATGACCAAGAAGCTCCAGAACTGCTACTACTTTGACGTTGTGGTGAGATTATACTGTTGATTGCTATTTCCAAGGATAAGATCGGACGTCTAAGCTCATCACCAATATTCTGTTTGTTCTGTCCAACGATGTGATTTCTTATTTTTTTTTCTGAGGCCAGCGTCTATTTTAAAATTCTTTGCAGTAAGTTGTGTACTTTTTGTGTATTTCATGCTGTTGTTTGTATCGTTTTACTGCGGACGTTATGGTGTCCTCATGTCTGGAACAAAATAATTTCCCACGTGTTCAACGATGGTACTCGCCCAGAGGTTTCCTCGTTCCACAAAATCCCGTTAGCCGCACAGACCGGCAGGTCCGCCCTCCCTCCCCACATCCTTCATCTAGAGCAAGTACTGTACCTCGCGCCGACATTTTTACTTATAGGTTATGCCGTAGCATAGCAACCAGACGCAACCAAAGCCCCTCAGCTTTAAAAGCGCTCTTGAATTGACTGTACTTGTATGGCGCTTTTGTGGGGCGACTGTGGCTCAGTGGTAGAGCAGGGTCGTCCTTCAATGAGAGGATCGGAAGTTCGGTCCCCGGTCGAACCATGTCGATGTGTCCTTGGACAAGACACTTAACCCCAAATTGTATGAATGTTAGTTAGCGGTAAAGTGCCACCTCATCAGGACTCCATCTAAGCTTTCACACACCGTGAGCACAGCTACGGGAGCAATTTGAGCAATGTTTCAAGTGTCTTGCCCAACGACACATGGACTAGCGGAGCCGGGGATCGAACCGTCGATCCTCTGATTGAAGGACGACCCTGCTCTACCACAGTCGCTCCCATCTGGAACTCAGACTTCCTGATTAAGTAAACCTAAAAATAATAAAAATGAAAGAAGTCCCTTCAAAGTTAAGACAATCTTATTGACTGTGATGGTTGTTTGTTCATCAATAGTCAACTGGACTCGACCACGAAACAAACCACTCGTTTATTTACTGTACTCTCTGGAAGAGTGATCAGAGAGGACCTCATCTGGTTCCTCATCTCTCTTCATGAATGACAGACAGAAGACCTCCTGGAGGGCAACAAGGAGGTCCCGTCCATCACAACGTTTAAAAAAAAAAAAAAAAAAAACTCCAGCACAAGATAAGACTCAAACTGGTGAGCAGACTTGGGCCGTTTTCCTCAAAACATTTGGGTTTTTTTTTATGATTAAAAGGTTGATATAGAGCCAAAAGAAGTAAGACAATCTGACAAAAGGAAAGCGTTGGAAAATAAAAGCTTGTCAAAAAAAAAAAGAACTCCCCCGAGTAGCCATTACACCCACTCACACTCACACTCACACAGAGATAAATCTGTCCGGAGCTGTAATATCCAAGGAAATGATCTGCACATGAGATGCCGCTCCACACAGAGAAGAGCGGTGTAATGAAGCGTCCGTGTGAATGTGGATCTGAACTCCCGGGGTTGTTTGAGCGACGCTCCGCCGACTCCTCGAGAAGAAGCAGCGTTTCTGTTGCGGTCGGTGGTTGTTGGAGGAGATCCGAGCCCGCGGGTCCGACATAAAAGTCTCATTTCCCTCAGAGCTGTGTTCACTAAACAGGAAACAGTGTGGGAGTAAAGAGCGTGCTGCATTAGCGCCTGCCCCCCACCCCCAAAAAAAAGGAAAACATTCAACGACATGGAAATGTGCACTCGGTCGACCGTGAGTGCTAAAAATGAGATAATGAGCGGAAGCTGTCAGCGCTGAATGCAGACTCAACAATCAACAACTAAAACTTGCTCTACAATATTTCAGGATGTGGCTATTAAACAAAATAAAAGAAGAAGCTATGAAGTCCAACAGTCCTCCGTCTGGACTTGGACAGACTTCAATCATTACATCGAGTCCGCAAGTATCAGTGTACGTTACTAATTCATGCATACGCTGACGATACGTTTGTCTTTCTGTATTCTGGATGGTAACCAGCTTGTGCCTCTCGGATAATGCAGATTAGAGACAAATCCAGCTAGTGATTCATGTGCTGTGCTGTGAAAAGACAGTATTCCTAATAAGCCGTTTAAGTGGCTAATGAAAATTTATATTCCATTAAAATGTCCGTTTACATGCAGCTGTGTATTTTTTTCGTTTAACGCAAAAATCCTCATCCCCAGTGAACCCCACGCCCAATCCCACGTCGACGCCCTAACGCAACATTTATCACGACAAAATACGGAAAAGTGAAATCAAAATATTTTTAGGACTCCTTGAAAAGGTCGGCGTTGTGATATTTGCTCATATCCAAAAACCTGTTGATAACCAAGTCCTTCGTGATGTTTAAAAGTACGTGTGTTCATCAAACGTGGGCTTTTCTTTTGGGCATCTCTACTGCAGCTTTGCAAACTATGCAAGCTAGCTGGTTTGTGTTCAACGCAGAGAGCTGGTTGTAAACAGGAAAGAGGCTGTGTGTCTCTAGTGCAGTAAAAACCTCCATTAATCTGAATGAGCTGTATACATGTCCAAAGAATGCTCCTAAAACCAGAATAATAATCGTCAGGAATGAGGAATGAGAAAATGAACAACAAGAAGAAGAAAGACTTCAGGTGTTTGTTTCAAGTGGCTGAGTTTTAGTTGTTCCTTCGTGTCAGCTAATGTTGGCCGTGTTTCATGTTTCACGTCCAGAGACGAAGACATTAGAAATGTATATTGGGGAAGATGCGCCAACAGTCTCTGCCATATCTTTATGGCATCAATTCTGTTTCAACAAAAGGCAAAAAACACAACTCAAGCCAGTGTTGTGTTGTGTGAAAGATCTAAATACCAAACTATAAACTCATTTTCTGGCCTGACCTGCAAAGGCCTCAGTATAAAGCAGATTTATAGATATTCCTGAACGCCCACATTAACTCCAACACTTATATTTGTTTCTTTTCTTTCTTTCTTTTTTTTTTTAAGCTTTCGAGCCAGCTGGAGGGACGAGGATTCAGACTGGAGACGGGTGAGGGTTCAGCAGGAGGAGAAAATGAGGCGCCTGCAGAGGTAATCAGGTAAACATCTGCAGATTCTGCTGAGGCGGAGAGAGAAAGACTGAGGTGGAGGGATAAATGGATAAATGTAGAGTCAGGAGAAACTAAGAAATGGAAGAGACAGGAGAAGTCAGAGAGAGTCAGTGTGAATAATGACAAGTGACTCTGAGGCTAGAAACAGGCCAATAGGAGAAGAAAAACTACGAGTTCATCAGAGTTTAAAATCCAGTGGAGCCGACTTCAGAATTTAGCTCTCTGGACTGGAGAGACTGTCGGGGCTCATCAAGTATTCCTGGATTCACCCACCAAGAAAATGTCTGTTTG
>JACSYO010001241.1:1727500-1922500 GCA_016806645.1 Ophiodon elongatus | reverse complement strand
GATCTCATTCTACACATAACTGTAATCTCATTAGCTCGACTGATGTTTTAAGTCAAATAAAGCCCTTGGAGAAGTGTGATTAAAAGATATTCAGTGTGATGAACCGGCTGCGTATTATTGTGAAGAGCTCTTGAACGCCTCCGGGGTGGAGTGTAGATGTGCGTCACGAGGAGCCGGAGAAATAGACCCCGGCTCAGCCTCACGGAGCCAACGTCCAACCGAGTCCACCACGACTCCTGACGCATGGTCGCTTCTTACTTCAGCGGTATTTAAGAACATTAATGAGAAGAAATTAACATCACTTAGGCAAACCATTGGTGAATGAAGCGAATACTGAAGCGTTAAGAGAATAATTTGGGTCGTTTTATGTCACCGTTAAAAAGTGTAAACTCACGGATGAATCTTCAGCGGGAAGAAGAAGAAGAAGAAGAAGAAGAAGAAGCTCCACCCGAAACCTCAAAACACATATAAACAACTATAAATATATCACTATTATTCTTATTATTCATGGTAGTGTTGATTCATGAGATGGACACACTCACTCACACACAAGGCTGAACGATATAAAAACATTCTTATGACATCACAAGGTCATCGTTCCACACTCTGCAGGTTGGTCATGACCGCGGTCCTCACGTTTCCACGGCGACAGAAAGATATTCAATTATTCAACGGCTGCTGTTAATTTCGAGCCACACTCTTCATCTTTTCACTTCACATTTCTTTTATAAGCTTCATGGCGCATCAAAAAAAAAAAAAAAGTAACAACACGTCCGACATTGTACATCATTACTGTGGCTGATCCGGATGCTCTGCAGCCTCGACTGTTGCCACGGTAATCAACGTCCAAAATCAGTATTTGAACGCATCGTCTTTTGTTCGGGACTTTCGGGGTAATGCCTCCAAATAAAAACAAACAATTAGCCCATAACATAAAGATTCATAATCCCACATTATTCATTAGGTTTCAACATGAATTGTTTGTAGTTGTTCTCAGAGGGAAAGCACTGGGTGTCGTGTGGAGGAAGTGTGTGTGTGTGTGTGTGTGTGTGTGTGTGTGTGTGTGTGTGTGTGTGTGTGTGTGTGTTTGTGTTTGTGTTTGTGTTTGTGTTTGTGTTGCGTCGCTCTCCGTGGTGCTGAAACACAGCGGAGGAGATTGAGCCGGTTCTTGTATTATATATGTCGACATAAGCTACAGTTTATTTATTTATTAATTTGTATATTATATATCACATCATATATTAGTAACGTGGGATGTACAATTGTAAAGAACCATCAAAGCAGATAACTTGTGTTATAATTCGACGCCGCATAAGGTAAATCATTCTCTGCTTCCTGCGAGACATTTGAAGACTTGGACTCTATTTACAAAACTCTCATGACTTTTTTTAGAGTCATAAAAAGTTGTTAATTCAAACCAACAGATTAATGGATGCTCAAACATAATCCATTTGTTTCCATTGCCCCGAGAGCTGAGCCGAGAGCATCTGAATCAAACGGGAACGTCCTCTGAGAGCTTCTGCCTCGAGGGTTTAAAGATCTTGGGCCGTTTTAAACTTTCAGTGGTGTTTAGGTAAAGAAAGGTTTATTTACTCAAGTGAACAGGATGTGACAGAGCAAGTAAAGAAACGGAAAGTACACGGAGGTCGACGCAAACTCATTTATCCTTTAACACACTTCAGAGTGCCGCGAGTGAAGGCTGCGTGGGATTAGCTTAGCGGGAGGCCAGGAAAGTGTGGCGTTCCACTCCTGTAATTCAGTGATTTCTCCTGTTGGGGCATTCATGTCATTTTGTGATTATTACAGGGTGGACGTCCTTGGGACTGTAAAGGAACGGTGAAAAGGATAAATGAGCTGCCGGTTTCCCTGCCAGCTCAGCCCCCCCCCGCCCCTCCCCTTCCCCCTCCCCTCCCCCCTCCCTCCACCCCCGTTGTTACACCTCCGCGATGCTGATTACTGATGTTTAGAGAGGAAAAAGGACAAAGACCTCGGGGCGCTGACACACCAAGAACAACATGAGAAAGAGAAAGAGAAAGAGAAAGAGAAAGAGAAAGAGCTTTGTGGCTGCGATTTAAATACCTATTTGGGGAGGGAAAGCTTTTACACTGGAGGGGAACTTTAAAAGACAGTGAGTGGATGAATAATGCATGTAGGAGTCTTTCTAAGTATCCCTTCTCTTTATCCAAGTATTTCTGACTGAGCCGAGGATTATATGTTCGGCACATCGTAGTGTGAACGCTCCCTGCCATCGGGACAAAAAGAATCACAGAACCACACTCGGAGACGATAAAAAGCCTCCGAGATATTGCTCTCGCATTTCGAGAGCAATAAATAAACCAAAAGAGAAGGAAACATTGGAAACGTAATGTTCTGGTTGGGTCACGGAGCCACATCTTGGAGGGAGGAACTGTTGCTTCGTACCGTGACATAAGTAAGAGATGCTTCAGAGAACCAAAGCAAAAATCAACAAAAGGTTCTGATAACTATTTCTGAGATGATGTTCAAAATATTGAATAAAGAAGGAAACAACCTCGGGGCCAACTACAGAAGCACTAGTTCACATTCACTATTGAAGTGTTCCCGTGTGGCATGACTCCGAATACGGTGCACCAAATGGGAATAAAAAAAATAAAAATAAAAATAAAAAGGTACAGTGCGCTGAGCAATAACCACTTCATGGTGCTGCTCTACTCAACTCTTTCTTTGGGGGGGGGGGGGGGGGTTTCCATCCGCAACATTTGTGGATAGAATCTGGAACTTTTTTGGGAACCACCTCGGTCGAGGCTCCACGCGAGCTGAGCCTCTGATGACGGTTGAGTTAAGAGAGAACAACGGACATCCGGCACAAATCCGCCCGTTTTCTGAAAAGCCGAGCTACCGCCTATAGCCGCCGCAACTTATTTATTTAGTCGGCCTGAATGTAAAAGAACACGTCTTCTCATGTCCGATAGACTACGCAGTACATTCGGTTCCGTTTGGTTGCCGAAGAAAGGATTCGTGTTACGTCGCTACGGCAACTGAAGTTGTGAACGATATTTAAAATCAACTGTTGCCCGTAAAAAAAAGGCAAAAAGAGAACGCAACCCTTTGAGACGGCAAAGTAAAGGAAAGATTCCTCTGAGTGTTAATGAGAATTATAATAATAACGAGCTGAGAAGCAAAGAGGAACAAAGCAGCAGTTTTACTCTCCAAAGAACGAGGAGGAGAGATGGAAACGAGCAAACTGAGATCGCCCTTTTCTTTTCTTTTCTTTTTTTTTAAAGCACACTGATCAATGTGTGGAGTTTGATCCGAGGTGAGCCCGAGGCAAAACCAGCCGCACAGAGTTTTGTAGTACAGAGGGTGGAATGAATGTAAAAGACTAGAAACTGAGAAGAGGTGAAGCTCACTCAATTGTCGCTCCCGGCTCCCTTAAAGTCAAGATTAAGGCAAAGATCTTAAAAAGCCGGGATGTATTCATTTTGTATCGCGCCTACCCGGAGTGGAACATAACACATCGGCTACGGCATTAATCTGCAGACGCTCCGGTTCAAACGGAGACCAAACCTTTCTATGGATGGCAGTTTTTGAGCCACGATAAAATATAAAATGCATATATATACACACATACATATACACACACACACACACACACACATACATATATATATATATATATATATATATATATATATACACACAACACACATTTATATATATATATATATATAATATATATATATATACATATACACACACACACATATACACACACACATATATATATATATATATATATATATATGTATGTTTATATATATATATTTTTATATATATATATATATATATATATATATATATATACATATACATATATATATATATATATATATATATATATATACATACACATTATATATACACACACACACACACACACACCAAGGCGTGTTTTTAGCCGAAACCGGAAATGACTTCTGACGCTATGAAGCAGTCAATGAGATGTATTTTTAAATGTATGAATCACTGCAACAACAAGAGGTCCGATATGAACAAGGCAGTATGCCAGATTACACACACACACACACACACACACACACACACACACACACACACACACACACACACGCACACACACACACACACACACACGCGCACACGCACACGCACACTTCATAATCCAGGATTCTCTGTGGCTCGTTGTAAAATTTGCTTTCAGGTTTTATAGATTTCATTTTAGGTTTATTTGTTTATAACGTGCAATCTGAAGGTCTATGGCAGGATTTTCTGCCAATCATTGATGAGATAATTACGGGAATTGTGATCTGAATGCAGTATTGTTTGAAATATCAGCGCAAGCATCAAAACGGTACAGAGTTTCAGGACAGAGACATAAAATATATTATTTGATACCTTATTTTGAGCTTTTTTTTTTTTTTTTTAAGAAACCCTATTTTTCATTAAATAAAAGGCCACTAAAGTTGGCAAATGTTATCCATCCAGGAGCTTTGCATTTTTTTTTTAGCAAAAATGACCTCAACAACAATAATGTAGATAATGTCCCGTACTGTTATGTTAAGTATTCGAAAGTCTATTTTGAGCCCTTTTCTGTTGACGTCACCTCGTGTCTGAATGTGGACGTACAGTTTGAGCCTCTCTCCCTAAAGCAAACTGTCAACACTGAGCCAACACACACACACACACACACACACACACACACACACACACACACACACACACACACACACACACACACACACACACACACACACACACACACACACACACACCTGACTGATTCCCTTTTCTATCTGATGAATCCGGTTGCAGTCTGCAGGTTCCATCAGGAACAATCCCTCCGTCTTTCTCTAAGATCTGAACGAGCTCAGCAGACTCCAGACCTGTTTTTATCCTTTAATACCAGAAATGTTGACTCTTTCTCCAAGCCTTTCCTTCATTTTTTTTTTTTTTTAATCCACATCTTATTTAGTGAACTGTTCCGAGTCAATAAGAAGAGTCTGATGTCGTCATGACAACAAAAGCTGCCGGATAACGACCGACCGGAGCAGGAGCGAGTGTCCTCGTCGTTGATTTTGACGACGATGGTCCGATTCTCAAACTCAACTTCCTCTCGTCGCCCCGCCCAGACCGACTGAACCCAAAACCTTCTGTTACTTTAGTTCAGTTCAAAATATCTGAACATGAGCGAACACAACAATCTGTCAAAAAGTAAATTGAATAAATCTAGAGAGAAGTAGAGTCATTTTCTATAGACTTCTATACAACCAGAGGAGTCGCCCCCTGGTGGTCAGGAGAGAGAATGCAGCTTTAACACATGAAGCTTTGACTTCTATACAACCAGAGGAGTCGCCCCCTGGTGGTCAGGAGAGAGAATGCAGCTTTAACACATGAAGCTTTGACTTCTATACAACCAGGGAGTCGCCCCTGGTGGTCAGGAGAGAGAATGCAGCTTTAACACATGAAGCTTTGACTTCTATACAACCAGAGGAGTCGCCCCCTGGTGGTCAGGAGAGAGAATGCAGCTTTAACACATGAAGCTTTGACTTCTATACAACCATATATATGTGGATATTTCAGCCGTGATTGATGATACGTTGCATTTAGCGCAAGGTTTTTTTGCGTTTTAGTGTGAACGCAGCACTAGGGACTACGGTACCTGGATAGTACACAATACTCTGATTTTAACCGTAAGTTGTTTCGCTAATTATTTTTCCGTTGCTCTGACCTTGAGCTGCCTGGCCAGCTCCACGTGGTTGTCGTAGACGAGGATGTTGGCGATGAGGCGCTCTCTCCCCTCGGAGAAGGAGGACGGTCCCTCCGTGACGTTCGCCTCAACGACCACCTTCAGCACAGCGTGAGCACACCGGGTCCCGTCCCACACCTGTTGGGGGGGGAAACACACAAAAAGGACTGTAAACCAGGCAGGACACAGATATTTTCCACCTATTAAAAGTAAAATGGTGAATGAATTCAGGAACCATGGCAACGCTTCAGTACGAAGCTTCAGGCAATATAGCTTCATTTAGCATTTAGCCTTTAGCCTGCACAGACCCGTGGTGCTTCACTGGCCCTTTGGTTTGCCTTTTGTCTGCAAGGATGAGGTCGACCTGTTCTACAAAACTATTTTCTTTATTTCTTTCTGTAGTATTTAAAAGTGGGACGGTCTACTTCAGACACCCCTTGTTTCGGAATTTCATTTATAATCTCACAGACAATGTCCAAGCACTTTTATCGTTTGGAAAATTAAATGTTGAAGGCCTCAAAAAGCCTCGTTCACTCCTAATTATTCCATTTACGCAGTCCTCACAATCCCAAATCACGTAACGTAACACATCACAAGTCTCACCGTCGTATTTATGTTTACAGCAACCAGACGGATTTCTTCCAAAATCGCGACAATCAGTGTATCCACCAGCCTGGATATCATTTTAAAAAAAGGAAGTTTGATAAGTGATCGCTATTTATTTATTCATAATTTCTCATGGCATTATGATTAGGACTGATAATGAGGATGTGGAGTGATCCTACGAGAGCTGGCACTGGTTTCATTTACACACTTTGCTAATTTACACACCCCTAATGTGCAGGTGATGAAGATGAAGGTGAGGCGAGTTTAAAGATTTTGGAACTTCTTGTATTTCTGTAAGAGTATCGATAAGGAACCGAACCGATAAGCGGTATTGATGAGTATACTCGTATCGATCGGTTTAATTCCTGACAGGACGTAACATAGGAGTACTTCCACACTCTTGACTTGATGACGTCAAAGCTGGCTGTCGCTCGGGGATCCAGCTCGTCGTCGATGATGATCTCAGGTGCTCGAGGAGAAGTGTCTCTTCTCCGTCTAATAAACTGTTATGGTTATTGGAGAGCATCCTCCCCTGGTTGAATGCGTTGTTGCGTAACAAGCAGGAAGCCCCCCTCAGAGCAGCTTTAGAAATCAGAGCGAGCCGGCTGGCAGCAGACCAGCGCTCGCTGCCAAGTCCTGATCAAATTTAACTCCTCCATCAGCCTCACTGGCAGGAAACCAGCCGTCATCACTTACAGCCTTCGTCTCTTGTTGTGAAAAACTGGAGGTGGCTGGTAAAACAGCTCCGGACCAAGATAAAACACTTGATAACCCCCCCCCCCTCCCTCCTGCCCCCCTCCTCCTGCCCCCCCGCCGACTGAGAAGTCGATGTACTACGAGACCAAACGGCTCCATTATTCCAGAGGGGAAACACAATATTAAACTACTTCAGGTTTCCAAATCAGAGCAGGTGGAGGTTTAAGAAAAAAGAGCAGCTTCCTTACAAAAGGTCATGTCGACAGAGAATTAAAAAACCTGGACCAAAGGAATAAAAAGAAGGGGGTGGGGGGCTCTCGCTTGTCTCTATTATATTATTATAATAATAATTATATGAACATTATATAAAAACATGTCATTATAATATTATTACTATTATTACTACTATTATTATAATATAACCAGTATATGATAACATGTGATTACATTATTATTATTATTATTATATGACCATTATTATGATACATGTGATTACATTACTATTATTATTATTATTATTATTATTATTATTATTATTATAATAATATGACCATTATATGATAAGCCTCCCATACAAACTTGCACACACAATCTAATTGTAATCTCCACTCCCGGACTCTATCACTTTATTACCGACGTCATCGTAACTGCTTCATGTTATTATCTGTATGTCTTTACGTCTGTCTTCCAGGTTTATGTCACTATTACCTTATTGCTTCAAAAAAAAAAAAAAAAAAAAAGAAAAGAAAAGAAAGCTATTACATTACAAAAAAATAGAGAAACGGTGGGTGAGTGAGGGGTGGAGGTGAGAACAAATGGATACAAGCTGACGGTAAACAGCCTCCAGGGAAGCTTCCTGGTGACGGAGACGCCGCAGTGTGAACGTGAAGGGATTTGAATGTCGTTTAAAAAGCAGGAGACATAAAACTATAAAAAGGTAAATTCAGCCTCAGAACCCCAGCAGGGAGTCCTGGAGGGATTTATATCTAAAAACTAACGGAGCCATTGGCTTCTACTTTCCTAAACTTGTAGAAACTGTGGAGGTTTTATTAATTATTGATGAATCCCCCCCCCCGCCCTCCCTGGTAGCAGAGAGAGTAAAAGGGGCGGGGTTGTCTGCCTGACTCATTGATCCTTTATCTGACGGAGGTTAGAGCTGGTTAGAATCTGTGGCTCCTGCCACGGCTCTGAAACATCAGACTGGGCCGTGCATTGATTAATCCATGGCGCTGTCCGTGGTGCTGAAGTAGCAGATGGATTTGTAATCGACCCTCCAACGCGGACTGGCCAATCACAGCGTAGCATCGTCTCCGCTCCACAGACTCCCATCGATGGTTCCAGATGTTCTTCATCTTCATTTTAGTGGGCTTGGAGCTCGTCTTGGTGAAACGTTGTGGAACAGTGATACTCGTTACCCGGAGAGGTTGGAAGGAGATATACGTTTTATAAACGTTACGTTTCTACCTACAAACCTGTGGAGCTAATGTTAGCAGAGAACACAGTGAACCAGCGTTAGCACTGCTATGCTACGTTAGCTACTGAATGTATTTTAATGATTGTAATGGGGAATAAAGAGGAACAGTGTTGTTCCTTAATGTCGTTGTCTTCCGTCTGGATCTCGGGGTGATGTGTTGGTTCACTTTTACACTTTAGCTTCTATCTTTTATATTTTTAACATGATTTCAATGATGAATCAGTTTGAAGGAAATATCCAGGATGTCAAACACAGATTGTTGACTCTTCGGTCCGCTTCTCTCCGAAATCACTTTTTGTTTTCCCTAAAATGAGATGATATTTATTCACTGAGTGCAGTTAGTGACAGTGTGGGCTCCATGGTAACGTAGCTCTGACAGCTTGACGGGGTAGCAGCAGGGGGGGCGGGGCTTAGTGAAGGCTCAATTGCAACCAGCTGCTCATTTTTTTGTAAACGTCATATGCATTAACAAATGAGTGACAAATTAGGGTAAAAAAAAAAGAAGAAAAAAAAGGGTTTAAAGAACTGAATCATGGCAATTAATCTTTTTTTTTGGAAAGAGGAAAAAACTAATCTGGTGCTTCTTGAAGCAGTTTTTCTCACTTCTCTTTAGTCATGTAGTCACTGTCCAAACTTAAAACCTGTTCAATTTTACTCCACAAAAACACATTTATATACGTATATAACCCTAACCCGATATACACAGTGCAGATATAGAGTGCAGTGTTTAACGCATGTAAGTACAACGATTGTATGTCGGCCTGCTAAACCACTGGTACCCTACCGCGCAGCACTGCGCCTGAACGCATCATGTACAGACTAAATATTGGGTAAAACCCGTTTAAATACGCTGTATTTTTGTCTTCCAGTGTTGACGAACAAGACATGGCTGCTTTTTCTGTAGAAAAGCGCCACATTCATTCCGTTCTGCAGTTTCTCTGGAGATCATGTGGCGTTCTTACCCTCAGCAGGGTGCAGGTGGTGTTGATGGGAGCTTTGGCCAGCAGCTGGCAGGTCAGGTTGAAGTAAGTGTTGGGCTGAGCGTCAGACAAAGGGGTGGGGGGATCCGAGGGGATGAGGCCCTGGCTGGCGGACCAGGATCTCAGCTCCTCCACGGTCCGACGGTCCTCCTGCTGCAGGTGGAAGGAGCGGCTGGAGGTCTGCGGCTCCATGGATCCGCCCTCCGCCCCGTCGAACGCCAGCACGGAGAAACCGTGGTTGTTGACCAGCGTCATGGAGTTGTTGAAGAACTGGACCTGCGAGGAGAAAGGTGGAAACTTATCTCACTGGTCTCTTTGGAGACCATGTAAAATTAGATACGGAGAGTAGAAGACTTTGATCCAGGCTGGACCTTGAATCTGTGCAGGCGGACGATGTCTCCGACTTGAAAGACTTTGGGATGGTCCTCCAGTTTCCCACAGAAGACGTTGCAGCCGATCCTCTGGTTGGACTGATCGGTGATCTTCATGGTGGAGCAGAAGTCTGTGGAAACAAAACTTCCTGTGGTTAAGATCTCAGACGGAGTACGTGAAACCAATACTGGAACCTCCGGGTCTGAAAAGTGAAGCCAAGTCTTTAAAGCTGCATTCTCTTTAATGACCACCAGGGGGCGACTCCTCTGGTTGTATAGAAGTCAAAGCTTCATGTGTTAAAGCTACATTCTCTCTTCTGACCACCAGGGGGCGACTCCTCTGGTTGTATAGAAGGCAAAGCTTCATGTGTTAAAGCTACATTCTCTCTAAAGGGTAAAAGTTATAACATTTAGGTTATCTAAAATGTCTTATTGGTTGTACTTGCTCCACCCTGTGGTATCCCACCTGGTAGCAAAAAAACAAAATGGCTACGGCCATAAACCAAGATGGCCAAGATGCCGAAATTGAGGCTTCAAAACATCAGTCCACAAACCAAATGAGTGAGGTCTCGGTGACCACGACAACTTCTTATATACATTCTATGATCCAGACACGATCGTCGGATCCTGAGCAATACACCCGCCAGGTGTGAGGTGGGGTCGGGCGGTTGTACGAACACATCGCCGATCGGCTGAACGCATCGCAGGTGGATTTATTGTCAATTTATTTGTGCCAAACTGTTGGTCCGCCTTCAAAGATTGAGCCGGCACATTTTCACATCTTTCACTCAAGTGGAGGGACAATTGTGGTGAGTTTCATTTTGCTTCTGCAGAGTTTGACTGAAGCGTGTTTCACAATGATTTAACGAGGCAATTACAATTAAGCCCGTCTTAGTTCAGTGAAGGAGCGAAGCTCGAATTTAGAAGATGTCCGGTTGTATGTTTCTGTTTCATGAGGAAAAAAAAGGTGTACGAATATTCCCTTTCATGACATTTATCATTATTTATATATAGATTTTTATTTTATTTTATTTAATTATATATATATATATATATATATATATATATATAAATAAATAAATAAATAAATAAATAAATAAATAAATAAATAAATAAATAAATATATATATATATATATATATATGCATGCACGCGCGCACACAGTACGTGTACAGACGTGTGCGTTTGATCTTTGCGTGCGTGTGTGTGTGTTTGTTTTTCCGGTGTCCGATCAGATGAATATTTCAAAATATCCGTTTACTTTAAAAGATGCCTGAAGGGTCCAATATGAATACGATGACAGTTTGGACAGTTTCCAGCCTGGAAGCAGCTTTTTCCTCTCTCATCTTTCCCCCCAAAACACAATAAAAACCAACACACACACACGTGCTGCGCGGCTGCACGTCGACTCAAGATGAAACGTTCTGATGTTTATTATCTCATCATCATTCCCATCGCTCCTCTTTTGTAATGCTTTTTCCTGCACGCGATATCGGCTGCAGTGTGTGTGTGTGTGTGTGTGTGTGTGTGTGTGTGTGTGTGTGTGTGTGTGTGTGTGTGTGTGTGTGTGAACAGGCAAATTAAGTAAAAGATTAAACGTGACTCCAGAGGTTCAGTGGATTCGATTAAGGCTCCGCTTTACGGCCGATTACTGTGGCTTTAAAAAGCTCCACCACTCGTCAACAAAAGTATATATTTCGTCTCTCCATACCTTTCTGAGTGTGTTTTAGGAATAATCTGAGACGTTTCCATCCAGACAAAACCTTATGCGTGTGTGTGCGTGTGTGTGTGTGTGTGTGTGTGTGTGTGTGTGTGTGCTCTCGCTCAGCACTGATCCAGCTTATATCTCTTCATGAAAGATTTTCTCTTATTTCGTCTGTCAGCGCGTCTCATAGGAGGTGATGTGGTTTATGTGTTTGGGTCCCTTTATACCAATAACAATCAATCTTTTCCACATTTTTTAAACACGACTGCTGCCGAGCATCTAAACGTCTCGACGTGGTGCCGAAGACTCCGTCACCGTTTCCCTCTGTTGAACGGAGCTAAAGAGGAGCTTTTAAAAACAAACTAATTCAGAACAGGATTAGAAGTAGTGGTGTAACCTTTGACCTTTGTCGATCCCTGATCCGTACTGACCCCCCCTCTCACGGTTCTGTACGGATTAACGACACAGTTTAACGTTAACCATCATAGTGTAAATCAAGTTTTCTCCTCCAGTATCCAGTAAAACATGTGATCAGGACATCATGGATGTGTCTCTCGTCTCTGATCATGTGACTTTGTAAACAACCAATCAGTGTTTGACAATAAACTGGACTGGACCGACCACACAAAGGCACTTTACAAAAAGGGACAGAGCAGACTCTCTCTGCTGAGGAGACTGAGGTCTTCAGGAGTGCAGGGAGCTCTCCCGAAGACCTTCTTCGGTTCTGTGGCGGCATCAGCCGTCTTCTATGGAGAGCTCATCTCGACAGCTGACAGGAAGAGACTTAGCAAGCTCATAAGGAAGGCCAGCAGTGTGCTGGGGTGTCCTCTGGATACGGTGGAGGCGGTGGGAGACAGGAGGATGGCGGCTAAGCGAACATCCCTGATGGACAACACCTCCCACCCCATGCAGGACGCCCTGCAGCTCTGTACAGCTCCTTCAGCTTCCCCCCCGCTGTGTGAAGGAGAGGTACCTCAGCTCCTTCAGCTTCCCCCCGCTGTGTGAAGGAGAGGTACCTCAGCTCCTTCCTTCCTTCTGCTGTCAGGCTGCACAACCAGCTGAGCTCCCAGTAGACCACAAAAACACTTAAGCTACTCAATGTTTCTCTCTGACCTGTGCAATATAAATACTCCAGCAATAAGCTATTCTATTCTGCTGTACTCACATTTCAACTACTGTAGATCCTTTACTGTCTTTTACTACCGTTTTACTGCTTATTTATAATGTTTTGGATTTCACTATGTCTGCACTTTCTGTATGCTGCTGTAATCCTGCAGATTTCCCCACTGCGGGACTAATAAAGGATTATCTCATTTTATCTTATCTCATCTTTAAACCAGCAGGAGGAGAGCTAGTAACGTTAGCAGCACCGCTAACGGAGAACCAGTGGAGGTTCCCTTCAGTTACATAATGATAGATAGATATATACTTTATTAATCCCGCAAGGGGAAAATTCTTTTTCGGTACAGCAGCATTTTTACATAAGATGATGATGGATGATGCGTTCAGGCTCTGCTCAGTGAACATGAGTACTGGCTGAAGGTAAACGATAACGTTCTCATGATGTGTTCACATGTAATCTAGTAAAATGTAGTGTTGGTGATGAACTAGTATAAATCTAGATGTTTTCACATGAATATAAAATAGATATTAGAGATGAATTATGAGCTGTTTAACTTCCTGACACGCTTTGAGCTCATTATTAGACTTCATTAAAACGAAAAATTAACATAAAAATAATATATTTTATTTACTTATCATTTGAATTGTGTGTTTTTATGAAGAAAAAAAAAAGAAAACACCACGAATTGCTATAACAAAGTAAAAGTATAACATTTAGAATTGCTGATGGTTTGCTGACTTCAGAGCGTTGAAGTAGTTTTTGGTCGGTGGCAAAGAAAAAGAAAGATCGTCTTGTAGACCAGCTGCTACAATCAAACACCAAAGGGATCTGCATCTGTCAATATGGATTATTAATGATCAGCGGCAAAAAAAACCTGATGAGGGATCTCTGAAAGTTTTATTTGTTCCCTTTTCTTTCGTTCCAATCCGTGAGTTTTATGATCCGTCGCACCTTTAATTAGAAGTTATTTATAGTTAAGACATGACTAAATAATGTTTCTAGAGCAGCGACAGTTACGTTTACGACGGCGAAGTCGCGACACAAAGTGCTTAATATTTTACTGGAAACAAATGTCGCCGGGCTGCTGACCGACCTGTGCCGCGGCTCTTGAACGGCTGTTTGAAGAAGACCACCACTCCGTACGCGTTGACCACCGAGCCGGCCTTCAGCTCGTCCAGCCGACTGTACGTGTATGTTGGAGCCTTGGTCGCCCTGGAAACCTGAGGAGAAAAACACAGCTGGAGTTAATAAAAATAAATAAATAAATTAAAAAAATTTAAAAAAAGGAGGCACCAGCAGCTCTTTCTACAAGTGATTGATATACAAATGATCATTTAAAAAAGGTGGAGTATTCCTTTAAATGCCAGTTTAGACATCACTTGGTGACTTTGCATGGAATGCAGATGTTTGGGCTGAGCAGTGAATTACACAAATTAAACTTAATATTTGCACATTTATGGATTCTGGAGTTTTCAAGTATTTCAGAAAAAACTGGGTATATTATATATTTTATAGTTAAAAATCACTTCAGCTTGTGTTAGTCACAGACTTTATGTCAGACATCTAAACAAAAGACACATTGACTTCGAGACATGATTCTGTGCAAAAACAACCAGATTTTTACTAAAGTTATGAAAGATAAAGAGTATAAAAGTATAAAAGTCCAAAGAAAACAATAACCTTATGACAAAAAGTTGAAATTGTATTAGAAAAAAAGTTTATGTAATGTAATAAAAAAGGAAAAAAAGTTGAAATTGTAAAGTATTATGACAAGTTGACATTTTTTTTAAAGCAAAAAAATAGCCTGCAGACACAAACCAGATACACAAGCCTTATGCAAGGACACGATAACCTTTTCTCGTAGTGCTACAACTTTATTTTAATAATAAGTCACTTTTTTATTGTCCTTTTGAGACTTTCTCTAGAGAAAGGTCTCCTCTCCTCTCCAAGTGTCAGATCTTTCGAGACGAGGGAACAGGAAGTGCTTAAACGTCGACTCACGTCTGGGTTGTAGGACTCATCTCATCTCTGGCTCTCGACACGGACGGCTACAAATCGCAGCAGCTCACGGTTAATTACGTCACTAATGTCGAGCAAAACCTCGGGGGGAAAAGTCCAAAATAAAACCTTGTGACGAGCAATGTGAACGAGGAGCCTCTAGACCAGTGGTTCTCAACTGGTCTGGCTATGGGACCCACCATCCCCCCTTAATGACAAGCCGCGACCCAACCCCCCCCCCCATATCTTATGTAGTCGGTGTCGTACTTACGTTTCGCCATGTTTGATTAGAAAACTAATTTCGCGGGTCACGGTGTTCTTCTATGATGTAAAATGGCGGGGGTACGTGAAGATTTAAAAAATATATATATTTCAAATTAGCATCGATTAAAAAAATCCTTTAAAAATATTTATTTAATACATTTTCAATAAAATATAAGTGCAAGTTCATAAGCTGAATTTTATATTCAGTAGGCTATTCAATTTCATTATCCTAAAAACTCAGAGTCTCCCCCATATCAGGATGGTTTGACCCAACCTGGCACGCGCCCCCTGTCATCACCTGTCAATCACCGCCGCCTTGAAGAGCTCAAACAAAGTGGAACTTAGCAGCAATGCTGCTGAAAACATGGAGGACAAGAGCAAAACAAGTGGGAACCAGAGCCGGCAAAAAAGTGTGAATATACGACACTGCGCTGCATAAAAAAATACCCTTCAAAATAAAACCACAGGATCAAATTTTTTCTAAAAAAATAAAAATTTTAATCCAATTTTGTTTTTGCCCAGGCAAAGGCCCGTGAAAGCCAGTAGAGAATCACTGCTCTAGACCTCACCATGAAGACAAAGCGACGTTTCGAACGGCTAACAATCGCGTTTTTTCCCCAGATTGACGGATGACGCAATCTCTGCATTTAGCTAAACAAACGTCAAGGTTCTGACTTCCTCCGTCAGTCGGGCGTGATGTTCAGAGGAGGAAAGTGAAGGCGTGAAAAATGAGCATTGCGCTCATAGAAAGAGAAAACCAGAGTGGCGGTCTGTCCAAAAAGGTATTTTTACCGGCATTTGTTCTTCAGCGCAGATCAAAAACTAAATCAAGCCTTTAAATGTTGATCACAGGCTTCAGAACTTATCTAATCTCCTTTCTCTCTCACACACACACACACACACACACACACACACACACACACACACACACACACACACACACACACTTTCCGTCTGTTAATTTATTCTGTTCTAAAAATGTTTATCAAAGTTTTATTGATCCGTCCTTGGCTTCATATTTTATTTAAAGCCATCTATGTTTTCTACATTATGATGATCTTTAATGATCAGAAAAAGATGAAATTGAGTATATGATAATATGATAATATATATATATATATATATATATATATATATATATATATATATATATATATAAATAAATAAAATATAGAAAAAGTATAAAATATCAGAAAAAGTTGAAATTGAGTATATTTCAGTTGTAATTTCATAGAAAATAAATAAGCTATTAAAAAAGAAACACAAACCAGACACAAAAGCCTTTTGCAAGTACCAATATTAACTGTACAATAACCTTTTCTAGTAGTACTACAACTTTAGTCGACTAATAAAGTCACTTTTTTTCTTCTAAATTTAAGACTTTTCTCTCGAAAAATGTCAACGCTCCTTTCAAAGTGTCAGATTTCTGCTCAGCTTCTTACAAACGTTTCTCAAAGCGTTTAAAAGAAGCCGGCAGCCGACATGAAGCGCCCGACAGACACAAGACCTCCACCACCCACGAGACCCTCCTCAGCTAACCGGGGCCCCCGACTCTGACCTCAGCGGGGAGCGCAGAGCTCCTCTTGTCGGCCGGCGGGGATCTGGGCTCAGGAGGAGGCGGCGGGCGGGACACCTGGAGGGACGAAGACGGAGACATTACAGGGATGAGAGACAAAGTGTCTCACATTAAAGTCACTTAACAAGCTTTACTTTAGAATACGCTATAGTTTAGATTAAATAGTAAACTCACAGTAGCCCCGCCCCTAAAGCATCCCCTGCTTTACGGCCTGTTGACTCTAAATGGACCATAATTTACTAAATGAACATCATGCTGTATTGAAGAAGACTTGAAACTAGAGATTGAGACATAAACTCATGTTTACAATGTTTACTGAGGGAATAAATCAAGAGAGAAGTAGAGTCATTTTCTATAGACTTCTATACAACCAGAGGAGTCGCCCCCTGGTGGTCAGGAGAGAGAATGCAGCTTTAACACATGAAGCTTTGACTTCTATACAACCAGAGGAGTCGCCCCCTGGTGGTCAGGAGAGAGAATGCAGCTTTAACACATGAAGCTTTGACTTCTATACAACCAGAGGAGTCGCCCCCTGGTGGTCAGGAGAGAGAATGCAGGGCACCGAACGGCTTTTAAAATGTTGCAGTTGAGAAATTAATTTTCTCTCAAATCACAAGCTCTCCTTTTCAAGTGGTCTCGGCCCGGGTGTTTGGTCCACACCAGAGTTTGATTGACAGCTGAGAAAAAGCCTATTTATTCAAACACACTCGCGTTACTTAAGAGTCCTCACGTAAACGCGGGCGTCGTCTCCAGACAGCAGCAGGTTGAAGGGGTGCAGCTTGTCCTTGTGAACTGTGGGAGATCTGCCCACAGCGAAGCCAGAGGCCACGACCACGTCCTGCAGGAAAAACACAAGAGGAACAACAAGCAGAGGAATCGGGGATTAAAAACAGAGAGCAAAGAGAGATAAATACACATCCCGCTTCCCAGAGGGAGGACAGATTGATGTTGCATCCTCGGAGACGCGGAGAAAGACATCACGACGAGTCGCCGACAATAAGCCGGCGTGAAAATGGAGATTGCCTTTTGTTCGGCGTGTCAGCTGCTCCTGGGACAGCTTTTTAAAGCCCGGCGCTCAGGGCTCACAAAGGGAACCGCGAAAAAGTCTGAATAATCACGTTACGGAGACACACAGCCTGACAGGGACCTCTGTCATCTGTAGCCGCGCACGGCGGCGGCGGCGATACGACTTTCTGCCTTCAACAAGCTTTACGGCGCTTTGAGTTCCATCAAGATGCCGCTGACGGGAGGATTATCCCCGATGCGTTCACTGTCCCCCGTCCAGGTAGAAAAAATAAATACTTTGAAGACTCTGTCAACACTTTGTTGAGTCACTTTGTTTGTGGAGATCACGGTAGCCGTCGCACCAGAGCCCCCGATCCACCGAGGCAGGTTACCGCGGCAACGGCAAGTGTGGTTTAATAATAATAATAATAATAATAATGATAATAATACACGTCACAGAATTCTGGAGGCAGCTACTTTGTCAGAAGCAACAGAAGAGCAACCGGTGACGCGATAGGCTATGGAATATAATATCCATAACTATGTTTTTCATCAGTGTATAATCACCTGAAAATAAGAATCGTTGCAGTTTGTTTCTTCGTCTTCTCGGAGTCCGACATGTTGCACCGCCGTGTTTCTACAGGAGCCCGGAACGGACAAACAAAAACACTGGCTCTAGAAAGAGCCTTTTGCTGGGTTTATACCTTTTTCGTGACCTGTAGGCCACCGTAGTTCTCCGACACACTTGGAAAAGGAGAAGTGAGCTGAAGGGGTCTTCAGATGGATGCAATCTGCAACCTCACCACTAGATGCCACTAAATCCGACACGCTAAGTCCCGACATCAAAATATTCTTCCCCCAAAAAGCAATTATTAGTTTATTTGATATATTATCTAACGGATAAGCAAGGAATCTGTCCGAATGTGGGTATGTCCAGTGCATATCTTTGAGAACCTTTCGATGGGGACCCAAGGGAGTGATTTGGTGTAGTATGGACATGAGCCACGTTCAACAGCAGCCGGGGGGACGGGCGCCGGGGGACTTTACAACCAAAGCCGGCAGCACATCTGGCACCAGGAATCGGACCACTCGGAAAAAGGCCCACGCTCCCACCCAAATACCCACAGTACCGAAAGTTATGAAGACAAAAAAAAAGAAAAAAAGAGGGAATTATTTAGCTTTTTTTACTCCTTTTACTCTGAGATGAACTGGAGTAGCAGGAGAAAGTAGCAGAAAATGAAAATAGTAAAGAGCAGTGCTTGAGTAAATGTACTTAGTTACTTTCCACCAGAGGGTTAAAGTGTGGATAAAACTGTGGTACAGATTCTTCATTCAGGAAATCCTGTTCCTGCAAACCATCAGAACCTTGACTGAGTTCAGCGCAACAAATTAACTAATTTCATTCTCCAGAATAACGCCACACTCGTCGACAAACCACACGGATCAGCTCATTACCCTTGTTCAAATCACAGGCTTTATGAAGCGGAAAATTACAATTTCCACGGACACGCCTTCGAAATAGCCTTCTCTTTTATTTTCTATGAAAATAACTGAACGAAATCTCATCCGCATGAATATTTATACCAAATAAAGGCTTTCAAAGCGTTCTTCATTCAACCCTCACAAGCGTCAAGGGGGTAACATCTCTGAACTCCTCTCTGACAACGTCAACTGACATTAATCAGTTGAAATGTAATAAATCGCGTGACTCCGGCAGAGTGACGGGTTTGGGTTAAAAAATAAAATAAAAAATCAGAGCCGGTTAATTGTCTGTTGCCAGATGTGTAGAACAAGCTGAACGGCAACATAACAAAATAATAAGAAAAAAGGTAGTTCATTAAAGCGAAGACGTCCAAGAGAAAAATGGGAATACTCATTCGCTCACAGCTTCTAAATGACTCCATTAAAACTAATTTAGAGGGAAAACAACCGTGAAAAGACGTCTGCTTGTTTGTTTTTGTCTCGCGTGAAGAATCAGAATCAATTTTATGATTATAACTTTAAAAAATGTAATTATCACAACCATCATGTGCTGTTGTCTTATTTTTAATGAGGTAGAATTAAAACGTATTATATCGTTGACATTTTATGAAATGATCGACTTCGAAAGTGAAAAGAAAAAGCAGTATATTCTAAAACAACCATCTGTCTTCATTCTGCAGGACATAAAAGCTAAATTGAAGGAACAAATTATAAATTTTGTTTGGGGCATTTAAAAAAAGCTGCACACTCAAACCTTTCATTAGATTAAGGGAAGGCTTCTGTGAAGACTGAAAATACGTAATTAGAAAGACGACACGGCTAAAAGGTGATGTTCGTGACTTCTTTTAGCTGTAGTGTGTTTTGTACCAGCATGAACTCCACCAACGACATGGCTCGTTTGTCCTTTTCACTTCCCGGCTGATTAAACACATCAGGTAAGACAACGGCACATTTGAAACACAGCTAAGTTAACTAGCTTGCTAGCTAGCTAGCAAGCTAGCAAGCAAGCCGAGCTCACGGCCATGTTGGTGTTGGTGACGGACATAGCGCGAAACGAGAGAATTTAGTTCACCGAGCGGTTTCACACAAAACTAAATGATACTTCAACAAAGTGACAAATGTGTGTTACTCATGGCACAATTCAAACGGGACCGAAAGAATCACATATTTTTTTCTGAAATAAGGACACCCATAAACTGTATATAAGAAGTGGACGTAGTCGTCGTGATGTCACTCGTTGGTTTGTGGACTGACATTTTGATGCCTTGAGTTTTTGCGATTTCGCCGTCGCCATCTTGGTTTTTTGCAACCAGCGAACAGGAAATGACCATATCTGGACTGAAGAGGAGTGATGTAGAGACGCTGTATACTACCAGACAGCTGTACGCTATCTGGTAGAGACCTGTCAATCACCTTGTAGCCCCGCCCTAAAGCATACCCTGCTTTATGGTCTGTGTGACTCTAAATGGACCATAATTTACTAAATGAACATCATGCTGTATTGAAGAAGACTTGAAACTAGAGATTGAGACATAAACTCATGTTTACAATGTTTACTGAGGGAATAAATCAAGAGAGAAGTAGAGTCATTTTCTATAGACTTCTATACAACCAGAGGAATCGCCCCCTGGTGGTCAGGAGAGAGAATGCAGCTTTAACACATGAAGCTTTGACTTCTATACAACCAGAGGAGTCGCCCCCTGGTGGTCAGGAGAGAGAATGCAGCTTTAACACATGAAGCATCGGCTTCACTCGGCTGAACCGGAGGTTGCCGCCCGGGTGCTCTATGGTTAGGACCTTTGTTAACAAAAACATATTAGCTATAATATAGATATAAGTAGCAATACTCCTTTCTCATTCCTATTACACCTACAACAGTGATGGGTAACTAATATCAGTGTTATGGATTATAAATATTTTTTTGTTCTAGGTTTGTTTTGTTGTTTTATTGGTTAACTAATGGTTTTATAAAAGAGGGAGCAGAAGAGGGGGATATGTGCAGATGTGTGTGTTTGAATATGGGTAGGATGAAAGGGGATGTGAAGGTGGCAGGAGAGGAGACAGGAAAGTAGGGGACATCGATATGGACTACTAAGTTATTTGAAAAAAAAAAGTTGTAATAACTCAAAGCTGTGCTTATTTGTTTCAACATAATAACGTTAAAGAGCGTTCTGGAAAGGTGGAGAAGAAACAAACACCGCAGCAGGATTCGTTAACACTCAGATGACACGGAGGAGAGACAAGGAAACAGAAAAGCTGTAAATTAGATTCAGCAGCCAAGACACCATCATCATCGTCATCATCATCTCCCTTCACACTTTATCACAACAGCATGTCAGCACGCGCTAAATTTAGATTTGTACGATGCACGATTCATATATAAAAGGTCTGAGTTGCTGTTTGCACTTCTTCACTTCTTCCAATGGTCAATGGTAACAATGTGGCTGAACTCTATTTTATTATATGAATATATTTGTCACTCCTTTCATCTCATCACAATAACACCTACATAAAGAAGGAAGAAAAAAAACAAATAAATAAGTGCTGTGGCTTCACATGTGTGTCTGATAACAGACATGTGATCGTGGTGTGATTCATGTGTGTGTGTGTGTGTGTGTATGTGTATATATATATATTTCAGTACTGTGCGTATTCATGTCTGATAACAGACATATGATTATGGCGTGACTCATAATAGATCTAGATTGATCTATTATGAGTGTATGTAGTATGAGTGTATTATGGCGTGCGACACACACACACACACACACACACACACACAGTACTTTGCCTGATTAATAGAGCAATTAAAACTGCTGTGCTTGTATCCGACTGTGTACTTTGTGTGTACTTTGTCAGTTCATTCAAAAGTGTGTGACAGCGATCCCACAGCGACGAGCCCCGAATCATTACAGTGAAGAGACGCCTCGAGCGCTTCTTCAACTAAAACCAACAATGCTTATGATCAGTTATTAATCAATGAACATAAACAAACACATCAGAAGCATTAAAGTGCCGACAACAACCTCCGTCAGTCAAAGAATTTGATTTCCCCACGCGGGTCCTGACTTCATGGTTGCTCTTCTTGTTTGTTCATGAAAAGGATTGATCTCTAGTTTCAAGTCTTCTTCAATACAGCATGATGTTCATTTAGTAAATTATGGTCCATTTAGAGTCAAACAGACCATAAAGAAGAGGATGCTTTAGGGGCGGGGCTACAAGGTGATTGACAGGTCGACACCAGAGACGTATACGTTGTCTCTACGTCGCTCCTTCTCAGTCCACATATGGTGACTATCGTTCATCAGATGCAAAAAAAACAAGATGGTGACGGCCGTAATCCAAGATGGCGATAAGGAAATCACCGAACTCGAGGCTTCAGAACATCAGTCCACAAGCCAACGGGTGACGTCACGACGACTGCGTCCACTTCTTCTGTACAGTCTATGAAGTGTGAATAGGAACGTGACCGGGACCAAAATGCAACAATGCATCATGTCTTCCCCTGGATCCGGACCAAATGAACCCAACCACAGGCGGTAAAGCACCCGAGCTTCATACCTTTGACGGCCGAGTGAACCTACCCCTTGATTGACAGCTTGATTGAAGTCCTTGGCCAGCGCTCCGAACAGGACGACGTTGATGGATGGGTTTCGGGACGAGGCGTTCGGCGGGGAATCTTCTTCTGAAAAGAGACACAGAAGACCGATGAGACGTTCAGGTGACGATACACTTACTGTATAGCTTATCGTCGCAAAGACGGTGAACTCTGGATTGTTTCAGCTCATGAAAACTGTCCAATCAATCCCCTTATTCGACGAGTCAATCTGCAGAAACTTAACTGTTCAAGTTATTTTTTCTTAAGCAAAATGAAAACAATTCTCCACAATTACAGTTATGCAATTGTGAGAATGTACTGGTTTCCTTTGTCTTATGTGACAATAAACTGAATATCTTTGGGTTTGATTGTCAGCGAGGTTGGAAATCAGAGCACGCCAGCAGCCAGATGTTAGAGAAATACACATGTGACAGAAAGATTTGCTTCACTGACTTGAGTAAGAGAGTCAGTAGAAGAGCTATGAGTAAGAAAAAGTCTGCCAGACGCTCGGCTAATTCATGCAGTGTCAAGAGCCACCGGCATCCAGAGCTGCGATGTGAAAACCTTATTTTTGTCGGTTACAGCACACTTGTGATGCACCGCAGGAGGATTTATGTTTTTTTTTTATTTATGTTTTGGCACCAAGATGGGAGTTCAGATTCATTGGACTGCTTGTATTAACTGATGAGGAAGTAGAGGTGTGAGGATGCGATGCATGAAGATCCATCGATGATCGTCGTGCAGTCGAGTCGCTAAGTTGACGGGTCAATCGCGATCTAATCACGAGGCCAGGGAAGATTCACACCTCTAGTATTTACAGCTATTTTCAGACATTTTGGAGACCAAAAGATTAACTTATTAATTAAAAAAAAAAGCAAATAAATTGACAGTAAAATAATCGGCATCTTTGTCTTAATCTGCACTCAGAAACAACAATAACGAAAACACATCCTGTGCAATTTGACGCCAAAGTGCAGACAAATGTACAGGAAAGAATTGCCATCAGTGACGATACGATACTGTTGGATTGTCAGACGCTGTCCTATAGTGTTTCCAGTCCCGTCTCCAGGACTGGAACCACTTTGTCTCACTTGGCAACTGAAGTGGGCCAACATCATGCGAGGAGTTCCCCAAGGCTCAATCCTTGGGTCTCTGTTAATTCATATCTACATGTGCCGATGACACTAACATGTTTCTTGCTCTGTCACCAAGTGACTACAGTCCACTGAATTATCTCTGCAAGTGTACTGAACAGAGGAGACTGAAGTAACAGTCTTTCTTTTTTACTTTTTGCAGCATCGCTGTGTCGTTGCAAACGCAAACGCAAACAAAAACCCAAGACCGGAGCTCCTCACAGGACGTTGGCAATTTGGCCATCGCCATCTTGGCTTTTTGCAACCAGTGAACGGAAGTGACCATATTTGGACTGAGGAGGGACGTAGAGACGCCATATACATCTCTGGTAGAGACCAGTCAATCATGTAGCCCCGCCCCTAAAGCATACCCTGCTTTATGGTCTGCTTGACTCTAAATGGACCATAATTTACTAAATGAACATCATGCTGTATTGAAGAAGACGTGAAACTAGAGATTGAGACATAAACTCATGTTTACAATGTTTACTGAGGGAATAAATCAAGAGAGAAGTAGAATCATTTTCTCAGACTTCTATACAACCAGAGGAGTCGCCCCCTGGTGGTCAGGAGAGAGAATGCACGTTTTAAGACACTTCCACATCGGCTTCACTTTTCAGAACCGGATGTTGCCGCCTGGTCCAGACACAAACGCATTACTTGAAGCCTGACTAGATTCTGTTCTAGGTCTCTGGATCTTCGAGAGAATCAGGCCGTGCAAGGTACGACAGGAACCCGTTATCCTGCACTCGGGCTGTCACTTCCAATGAATGAGAAGTAATGTGGAACTTGTTTGTAAAATGTATGTGGTCATGTTCACTGGTGGTGCCTCCAACGCCTCTCTAGAGTAACAGATTAACAGAACAGCCAGGCGGCTGAATTGTTAATGAGGCATCTGCGGTGTTGAATCCACACATTACTTCTCAGGCGGCTTGGTGTCATGCTCATCTGTTCAGCACCGCTCGCTTGTTTTTCTCCTTATCGTGGGAACGGAGGACGACAGACTAGTGCGACTGATTTCATAAATGCTTTCTCAGAAAATATGCAATAAAAGAAACGGAAATAAGAGAAACATTAGTGAGACTGTGACAAATCCAAAATCCCACAATGCACCAGCAGGACAAACACTGAACCACCGCTGACGGACTCGTCTATGAACCAACAATACAGGAGAGGTGGACTTGCTCATCCTGCAGCTGAGAGTCACAGGCGGGGTGTCAGAGTTAAAAGGGAACAAAAGGAAGGATGTTCCCCCGCCACAATAAGAGTCTCAGCTATCTGTGGCTCTTTAAAATCAGGCTGCTCAGAGATAAGGAGGCCGGAGACGAGGCAACAATGGGACACGCTCGGTTCCATCCGCTTCTATAACCGAGACCAGCGAACAGCTTAACGCACACATGCGGTCCAGACGTCCAGACAGACAGACGTCCAAACGTCCAGACAGACAGACGTCCAAACGTCCAGACAGACAGACGTCCAAAAATGCACCATATTGGTTTCGAGTACAGGGACACAAATTATTCACTATATTTTTTGTGTCGCTCGGAACGGCATCCCGTTAAAAACCAGTTAGGTTTAGGCAACAATACCACGACCGTAGAACCACAACACGGTGTCGAACACCTTCTGTTTGTTGGACCCGCCCACCAACATTTGTCTTTTTGGATATTATGAAGTGCGTTGCTCTGACTGTTGTTTGTCACATGGACGCAATTAATTTACATAAAAAAAATTAAAGAGGCTCCTAATTGACTTTTTATTGGCATTATTTTTGCCCTGAGCAACACATAAAAACAAACAGACAATTCATGCCATGAAATAATAATAAAAAAAAAATGTATTAAACTTCTGCCAAAAATGCACAAAAACACGATTTCCTGCTTAGACGACAGGTTGCTGGTTTGCGTCCTCGTGGCAGTCCTGCTCTTAAAGAAGTACATCTTCCACCTGAACCAGCCTGCTGGAAGAACAACTAAATGAGAAGGCACCAGGCAGCCGCTCGGGCCTCATTCAGGAGCAACGGAGCCGCGGATACCTTGAATGACAGTCTTCAGGATAACGTTGTCAGACGCCAACGACACCAGCGGGCCTTTACGAACCACCTTCCCCTGGAGAAATTAACAAAAAAGAGAAAAATAAATAAATAATCACTTAAAAGAGACAAACTGGAAAGCATTTGAGGTCCCACTGAAGGATCTCACTGAGGGCCTGTCAGCTGATCAAAGCCTCGTCAGAGAAGTGAGCAGCGTTGATGAGCGCCTCGGGAAATGAGCTGCTAGAGAGAAGGTGGATTATTCCGCCACTTTGGTTTTTTTATTTATGTATTCCAGAGAACAAGAAAATAGCCTCGCGTGAAAAAAAAACAAAAAAACAACCCGTGAATAGGTTGTGACAGGCGACAGATAAATGAAAAAGGGGAACACTGAGAAGAAGAAGTGACAAAGAATTAGTGCAAGAAAATATGCAAGCTCTTTTTCTTTGTTGCCGTTGAAACAGCAGCGTTCTGAACGACCTGTAACCGATCTGTACGCTGCTCTGAGAACACCTGTGAACCGTGACCACAACAGTAATGAAACCTACCAGCAGGCACAGGCCTCGCTGCTTCTGGGAGAATTTCTTTTATTTATATAAAACGGTTTGCATCTGGCAACATTCAATTAAATTCATTTGTATTGCCCAAAATCACAAATTTGCCTCAGAGGGCTTTACAATCTGTACAGCATGCGACCTCCTCTGTCCCGGGACCCGTATTCTGTAGAGACACTGTTCGGTCCCTCATGTGTGGCTGAAGATTTAGATCAGAGGCGATATTAGTAGAGGAAGTACTCAGATCTTGCACATAAATAAACGTAGCAATACTGTCTCTTACTCTGTCAAAAGTATAATGATATAATAATAACCATCACCACATTTAAAAGGTCTAAAAACGACTAGACTTGTGGTATATATTGTTTTTAGTTGAGCACTCACACCTTTTCAATTTATTTTTAACAATTTTCAAACCTATCAATCAAGGTAACGATGGGTTTCATCATATCTTCAGCGTTTGGTGCTATAAATTGACTTTTTTCACCAGTTTTCAGCCACATTTTTAAGGATTCACTTTCAAAATGTTTTTTTAGTCGTCAGACGCCTGGACCTCAAGTTAAACTGAAGGATTAAAGTGAAGGATAAACACTGAAGGAATCCTAAACTGACGACAATAATGGCGAAGACAACTCCCATGATCCCACGGTCCCCCACGACGTCGGCAATCTTTTATTATTGTTGTGATTGAGCAGCAACAAAATTACATGATGCGCGTTAAATTAAGTACAAAAGTATCGGCATCAAGATGTATTTAAAGTACCGAAAGTAAAAAGTACTCATGATGCAGAAAGGCCCATTTCAGAATAATGTAAATTAATCTTCTCGATTTACATAAAGTTTATTTTCATTCGTGATAATAAAGTGGCAGAAAATGTAAATACTCGAATAAAGTGAAAGTACGAACAAAGTGTCGCTGTAAACAAACCTTGACTGTTTTGTCGGAGTAGTCGGCGCCGTTGCCGATGAGCGAGATGGGAACCCTGGTCAGGTGCGCTGGTACCTGGGCGCCTGGCCCCGCCCCCTCCAATATCACTCGCTGAGGCATGGCGTCACCTGAGGGGACATGAACGGAAACATTTACATCTGTAGCAACAACAACGAGTTTCAGTCTCTGGTTTAATTCTAGGTTTGTCTGGTTCATCTGGTTCAGGTTTCAACCTGTGTGGGTTTTTATTTACGTCTGCGGTTTCAAGTCCAGTCTGACCGTCCTCCACCGCAGACGACTCATTACCGGGATAAACCCTCTGACGGGAAACACCCCGATCCGTGTCGACAGCGCGGCGGGGGGGGGGTTAAAGTCTGCGAGGCGTTTTCAGAGAGGGACCCAGAAAAGTGCTGGCCGTGTTCCCAGCAGGTAGCACGTTGCCTCCTGTCACGGCTCGTTAGTTTGATTCTCGGTGGATTTGACCGGCGAGTCCCTCGGTGGTAATCTCTCGTCCGAGGACGAGGCGGAGAGCGGGAACAGCCTGCGAGGTACTACGAGCTGCTCACTCGGCCGTGCAGTCAGCTGCTCGGTCAGGCGGAAAACCCCCACCAGGAAAGGAAAATAAAATAAAATAAACCTCTCTGATTTAGACCGCGTGGAGGGGTGGGGTGGGGGCCCGGGGCCTGAATTAGAGCACGATGAGTGATTAATTCATGAGTTCAGGGCTGCTCTGTGCGAAGGTACCACGGGTAGTTTTGGGATCTGACCTACAGCTGCTACACGTCACTCCGTCTGACCCGAAAACCTCACAGAGCCGCGGGTTCACGGATTCGCCTACAGAAGGGGTTTCATTGGGCGCACACAAACGTTATACAAAAACAGTTTAGTACCCAAAGCTGACATCAAGTTTTGGCGATTGAGTGCCAACTTAAGGGGCCAGCATGCGTTTGAGGGCCGGCCAAGAAGTCCTGGGATTCATGATTGTTCTCACAAATTCTTTGAGCATCAAATCAACCCATTTGCAGACGAGACCGATCGCTTTCTGTCCAACGAGTTGAAACCCTTCTTTTTCCTCTTCAATCGCACAGCGGTCATTTCCGTGTTGGCTTCTCATTTCCACATTGAAATTACTTTTCAATAGAAATCGTTGACGTTAGCTAACAGCACGAGCATTGATGGCTCGCGATACCTACGGGAAGTAACACGCCCTAATTCGTAGAAATCCCACGATATGTTTTCATCAGTCATCCACAAAATCAGGAGTTTAAGGTTTAAAGATGACTAAATCAGTTGGCGGGTCCAACAAACGGCGACCTTTCCGGCAGGAGACCGGAGTTTGTTCCCCGCGTGGAACGAGAAGTCAACGTCGATGTTTTTGTTACGGAACTTACGTACTTCAGCGACGGCCCTTCTGTGGATATTTTAACCCGAACAACGAGCTTTTCCTGAAATTAACCAAGTGGCTTTGCTTTCTACGAGTTGCTCACATTCCTCACCTTAAATGTGAGCTATTAGGAGTGAAGTCTATAAACAAACCAGTGATGATTAAAAAACTAATGCATGCATTTCATGGCATAAAAAAATTTCCGAGGGCCGGCGGGCCGCACTTATGTGCAACTACGATATAGTCTGTATTCTACGATGTCTTAAAGAGCCAAACGCAGAAGAAAATAGACAAAATGCAAGCAAGGTTTTGCATCAGCGAAAGTTGGTAGATAGTACCCGGGAGCTTTTTCATAGTACCTGGTACCTTTTTAGCAGTACCCCCTCTGTGAGTTGAGCCGATCCTAGAGTTAAACACTGCTAATTATTGATTAAGGGTGATCCGATGAGGGTTTTTGGGGGCTGATCACTGATCCCGGAAAGCTGCATCGGCTGATACATATTAGGAATTGCCATTTAGGAAATGTTTATTGGCACAACATACATGACGTGGTGAAAAATACTCAAGAAATACAATCATGAAAATCAAAATGTTGCGTTTTATCTAGTGACAACAGCTGCATTGTTGGACAGTTATGGTGTTTATGACAAACTGTTGGTTTAAGTGTGATGTTTTATGGCGAATGTTGATGTTTGTTTATATGACTGAAGACCATCAACGCTACCGTTGATGAATCTGCACTTCAGCTGCTGAAGCCGTCGTTCATTTTTCAGCCTGAATCAATAAATAAGCAGTTACATCTGATATTAATCTGCTGCCAGTGATGTTCTCTAATAAAAACAATAAAAAAAAAAAGACAAATTACCAATTCGATAAGAGAGATTGATTAGCTTAAGAGCTTTTTGGAATCACAGTATTTTGCCGATGGGGAAACCAGCTGTCAAGACCCAACCGGAACCAAGATGGCACACTGTAATATACGACTATAATTAAATCCTCCAGGAAAAAAGAAAACCTTTCAAATGTGGATCTGCAAAGATGAAAAAGGCTCTGACACACCGACATCCCGCCGGGTCACCCACCTGTGTGGTCAAACCCCGACACCCGGACCCTGCAGGACCTCATCTACACCCGGACCCTGCAGGACCTCATCTACACCTGGACCTTGCAGGACCTCATCTACACCTGGACCCTGCAGGACCCCATCCACACCTGGACCCTGCAGGACCCCATCTACACCTGGACCCTGCAGGACCCCATCTACACCTGCAGCCAGCGGACCTGTGGCCTCCTGCAGCCGACATGTTTGTCAGCTTCAGTAAATGAATGGTAGACTCGAGTCCCTCCCACGCAGCAGCGACATATCAGAGAGATCCCCATCCCCGCGAGTCGTCAGCGGTAAACAGACCCCTCCCGCCGCCACGGGACAGCAGCTGATCCCTGCCAAATGTCGGCCGGGCCACCCCGAGCAGACGGTCGGCCTTCCCGCTCCTCCGAGCGTTACTGGAAAAAAAAGAAAAGAAACCCAGCGCTCAGCTGCTCCGGGACGCTCATTAACTCAGAGGGTAACTCAAGTTCATCCCAACAACACGGTTCACAAGCAGGCTGAGCTCAGAAAACCAGACATTGACGGCCCAACAAAGTCAAGCATTACAGATCTGTTCCCCTCACGGGACTGGGCGACCTGCTGAAGTGCCACTGAGCAAGACGCAGAGTCCCTTGCAGCTTGAAGCCGTCACATTTATTCACGGCTTGAAATGTTACTCAATTTCGTTTAAAAAAATACTGGCAAAGGCAGCTGGAAATTATTATTCGACTGACATAATTATTAAAACAATTCAGGTGGGTTTTGTTTTTTTGCATCACATCAAACGAAGACAACGTAAATCATGTTCTTGTTGCAGCTTCTCCTGTGAGAGGATTTGCTGCTTTTCCCCGTTTTGCGTCACCGTGAACTGCAAAGTGCATTAAACTCATGAGAAACCCACAATCATGACCCTGAGAAGAGAAAGAAGTTAAGTGAGGCGACGTATGAATGAAAGGCGGTTGCGGTCTTAAATGCGAAAACGTAAATGCCATAAGAGTTACCACGGCAACAAAGCTGAGGAGTCACCGCATCAACAAAAGAGACCCTTTTTGCATTACATTTCAAATAGCAGACGCTTTTATCCAAAGCAACTTACAATAAGTGCAGCCTTGCTAGAAAATACAAGAACTAAAGAATTAAACGGGATAAAATGAACCCAGGGCCCAAAGACTGTAAATAAGAAGTGGACGTAGTCAACGTGACGACACCCAGTGGTTCGTGGACTGCTGTTTTGAAGCCTCGATTTCAGCAGTTTGGCCGTCGCCATCTTGGTTTTTTGCAGCCAGAAGTGAGACGAAAGGGTGGAGCTAATCAAACGCTGGATAAACAGATTTTTTTAGGCGACCAAAATTAAAGAAAGATTTACTTTTATTAAGTGAAAACTCATTGTGAAAGACAACTCCCAGACCGGACAACGCAGTGGTGGAGACCTGTCAATCACCTTGTAGCCCCGCCCCTAAAGCATCCCCTGCTTTATGGTCTGTCTGACTCTAAATGGACCATAATTTACTAAATGAACATCATGCTGTATTGAAGAAGACTTGAAACTAGAGATTGAGACATAAACTCATGTTTACAATGTTTACTGAGGGAATAAATCAAGAGAGAAGTAGAGTCATTTTCTCATAGACGTCTATAAAATCTGACTTCTATTTCAGCCGTGGCTTAAATTTTTCAGACGTCGTAGTTTTAGGCCTTGGCCACACATACAGATATTTATGAAAACAAATATTTTCCTCTCAATTTAGCCTCTTGTTCACATGCAAACAAATGTTTAGGTCAAGCATTTGGGAAACAACAACGTCACCATCTACAACAACAACAACAACAACAGACTTACGGCAACGCTGAGTCGCAGCTCGCCATCCTTCCAAACACATGAATCGCATTCCGCTTTCGGCTTCGCCACAGCACCGTGGGCTCAAAGGATCATAAACAAAAAGGGTGAAGAAATAACTGTGATAAACACAAACCGTAAACTCTACATGACTCTCTCCACTGAAACTGAACTAAACGCTCATTAAATATGGGCAGAGGTGAACCCCCAACACCTGAAGGTTCATTTGGTACGACATAAACCCTCCAGCTGCCACATGCTCACGCTCCAGCGGTTTCACCTATTGAATTAATACAAAATAAAAGTAACACGGCTCAGTGGGTGATTTCTCTTTTTTGGGGGGGGGATTACCAGGTATGGAGCAGCTTGCGAGTGCAGAGCGGAGGCAGGGTGTCGAGAGAGTCGCTCCGCAGCACTCAGAGCCCCATTTATTAAAAAAACACATTAAAAAAAACATTTCAGCTACGGTCAGAAGACAGACCCTGGACACACACTCTTGTTTAAAATGTCTCGCTTTAAATTTCCTTCAGGAAAACAAAAAAGGAACTTTTCTGCTTTTTTTTTTTTTTTTTTTTGCTTCAACCTGCAGCTCTTCCCTCGACACAAACATGTAGCCTCACAGAATACAGTTCTAACCTGATCTTATCGATATCTTTCTTAATAATGCATGAAACTGCTGTGCATAGTGTTGAAAAATGCAACGTATGCCCACACAACGGTTCGTGTGATATCCTATACAAAACAGTTACTCCTCATTTTCCTACGAATGACAGCAACACTCTTCAATTTCCGCTCGTTTTCATGCATACGGTCTTTTCAAAATAAACTTCCGTCTCCACGGGAAACTCCGTCAGGTTTACGCAACAAAGAGGAAAAGATCATCATTTGGGTTAAAATAACCACGTTAATGCCGTCACTGAAGTACTCAAATTACATGACAAAAACATCAACACTGACTTCTAGTTTAACACGAGGAGCTCCTGACCGCCCCCGCTGTGTGATTAAGCCGACTTCATATATCCTCGTTCAACATTACATGGGTAATATACGTAAAAAAAAAATTGACAAATTAAGGCGCATTCATTTTTCGTAGGTATCGCTACGAATGCCGGCTGAAAAAAAATGTCACTCGAAGCGAAATAATTCTCACGAACTCTGCAGTTCCCCTCAGCGTTGTGGAGCTTTTTTATAGCTTCTTTCAGCACAAACTTCTGTTTCAGTTGCAGCGTTTACGATAAACCGACTGGAAAACACCCGCCGAGCAGCAAACAGTCTCTCACTGCGTCCGTCTGTCTGAAGAAAGCCAAAAAAACATCTCGCTGCTAGAGAGCCATTTTCCCCCCTTCAGGAAGTGGTGGAGACCAAACCAGAGCGAATTTGGAACTGTACTTTTCTGTTGAACACAAACACCGCTTCATCACTCTAGTTGTTTTTTTTTAGGGTGATAACATGTCCGTGTCGTGTTCACGGTTTGTTGTGGCCCCTAAACTCAAAACCATCATCAATAATGCAGGTTTAAAATTAGGCTTTCCGTGTCGGTGCAGCGTGAATTTAATCATCTAGAAAGATGTCTTAGTAGACGAGCATGTTACATGTCGGTTCATCAGTAACGGGGACTTGAACCTTGTTGAAGCTACTTTGACTCCAGACCAGAATGATCCGATAATCTGACGAATATTTGTGTGTCGTTTTATCTGCCTCATCATCAGAAGAGGCTTAACATAGTCAGAAGATCTGGAGGAGGTACAACGACACACACACCGTCTGTGCAGCGGAGATATGCGTCTTTGGCCACGCATCCACACAAATCATCTAATCTCCTAACCCCTCCCTCCCCCTCCCCCTCCTCCAGGATGGGAAAACACAGAAAAAAGGATCCTAATCCTCCCAGAGGGCAGTGGGAGATGAACTAACTTTACGCTGCACTCAGCCGCTCATTCAAGCCACGGATCTGCGTGGACGCCGCCATGATGGGGGCAACAACTCAGGCTGTAGCTGAACCACCGCGGTCTGGTGGACGCGGAATCGAACGCGTAGATTGATGTACGTTACGTGTAATCACGGCTGTGACGTTGGAGTCAGCGCACCAGATGTTTTAACACTTTAACCGTGAGAAGAAGAAGCTCACCGGCTGATGCCGTCTTTAAAAAAAAAAAGAAAAATAAAAAAGCTTCTCCTCAAGATGTAGAGTTTAAAAAAATAAAATTAAAAAAAGTTAATGATGTCGTACGTTTCTGTGCTTATAGGAGCAGATTTCTTTGGGGGGGGAAGTAAGCTTTGCAAAATTGAGACACTGAAGCGACTGCAGACCCCACAGTGACCGGCTTTATTGGATTCAAGCCGTCAGACAGCAGGTCTGGAATTACTGCATCAGAGAAGACGACAACTTAATAATACAATTTAAATGCACGGAGGTACTTTGATTAAAACATACCTCATCGGGAAGTATTGCTGGGGTAGTAGAGACACTAACATGACATCCCGTCATTGGTAGGGAAGTAATGGGAGGCAGACTGAGAGCAACGTCATAATTCTCAAACTTCACCTGAACACGTCCGATAAATTCTCAAATAAAAAGAGGCGATTGAAATACAGGCGCTTGAAAAAGTTTGGTCCAGATCCTTCAGGTGGATCTTAATTACCTGCACCCTAACTTCTCACTTCATAAATTCAGAATAATGTACATTTCCACAGCACTAATCCCTTCAGTACAACTACAGTCGTATTCTCCGCTCTGCTGAGGTTAATACGGCTCTCAATCACCAATTAATTCCAACTGCTTCTTTTTTTGGGCGGTTTATGGTCAGTGTTACAGCGGCGTCAGGGACACTAAACACCTCCCTGCGGATGTTTCGCAATAAAAGGCCCGATAGTTAGAGGATGGAGCGCCTCCTTTGAGGTGCTTTTATTGTGAAAGCTACATAAAAAAAACTTGAGTTGACCCTTTGCTCAGCTGGCCGAGGCTACGCTACGATTGGCCAGTCTGTGTTTGAGGGGCGGGACTTAGCAAAGGGGTCAGCTGTTTTACTTCCATATCTGTAAGTAGTCAGTATATCGGTAAGTATTTTAAGTTTCAGTCATCAAATACCAAATAAGGCTGTTTATTCTGATCAAACAGACCATAAAGCAGGGTATGCTTTAGGGCGGGGCTACAAGGTGATTGACAGGTCTCTACCAGAGACGTATACGTTGTCTCTACGTCACTCCTCCTCAGTCCAGATATGGTCACTTCCTGTTCGCTGGTTGCAAAAAAACAAGATAGCGACGGCCAAAACACCGAACTCGAGGCCGTCCATGAGACAAACACGTCAGACAGGAGAGAAAGTCAGAAGATCCCAAACTGTGAGGGTGACACAAACTCCACATCTGCATAACCTTTGTCTTTCCCTCGTTGCGTGGGGAAGCAGAAAGAAAAAGAGGATCATCCCGGTGTACCGAGCACACCTCCACTACACTTCCTGCTCCGCTCAAAGTGTGATACAGCTCTATGGATACAACTCCAGGTGCATAATTCTACGTTTCTACATGAATATAATCCGATCAAATAATACTTGTCATCCTTCCCGGGTTCTTTGTTCACCCTCCCGAGTCAGCCAGGTGAGTTTTCTCGTAAAAAAATAAAAAATAAAAATAAAAAACCTGATTGTGCTTTGAGCAGCCAGCGAGGCGGAGAGGAGAAATAACCAGGGTGGCAGAGCCAGATGAAAGTCCAAGGTTCCCCATAAAGCCGTCCAGCAGGAGGTGACCGGGGTCACGCATCGAGTGATCCGTCCTGCAGCGAGCAGCCGGTTTAGAGAGCGGGGGGAGGGGGGAGGGCTGGACTTTTAAACTCTCACAGGCAGGCGGAGACGGGAGGAGTGAGCGTAAATATTCTGCAGAGAACCCAGGAGCTGAATGAGACGACGTCCACATTAAAGTAACAAAAACAGCATTTATTATCTTAAAGCGTCCGCTTGGTGTTTACGGGGGTTCAGAGGCTTCAGTGTAATTCATTGCACAATTTAAATGGGATAGAAAAATATATATATTTGTGTCTTGCCCCTTGACTGTTGTAGATATTGTTTTCAGAAATAAGGTCCCATGGTGGTCCACCGGAAGGGGGCGGGACTTGGCCTCACCGGCTACCGGTACATACTCGGCCCTAAATGTGTGTGTAAAGAAAGCACAGGTGACTGCAGCGAGCAGCAGGTGTAACGGGTTAGTGGCGTAACGGAGCGTGTATCGGATTAATAACATAACTCTCAACACGTCTCGCTGCCCTTCAGCAGAGTTTCCCCTCGTGATACGAACTCGTTCAGTAATCCTCGCTCCACCCGTCACAACGACACCGTGACCCGCTGCTCTGATCAATTAGTGCGGCGGCGTCGACTCTCACAACGCGAGCGATCAATCCCCCCCCCCCCCGGTCCTGACGCACGCACCGACGCCATCAACGTGGCCTCTTGATGAGCGTAGAAGGAGTCACCTCGCTCTCTGAATACCGGTCCTTTCACTGGGTGATGTAGCGCTGCAGCTCAGATTCCCCGAGGCTGAAGAAGACTTCATATTACACATCGTGAAAATGTTTCTTCTGGAAGTGCTCCCGTTATAAAGCGAGCGATGTTTTTCAGGAACATTTGGACACAGAAGCAGCTCAGTACAGTTTATAAATGGCTCGTATGAGTACAGGTCAGCACCACCTGTGTCTTTAAGAGTTCTACTTCAATATTTCATTCGTCCAAAGACCCCCCGAGTCTCATTTTCATCATTTTGGCCTTATAAGAAATATAATCTAATGATGATAAAAAACAATTTATCGAAAATATTAAGAGTTTTTAACGTCTACAATTCTGATTGCTTTGATTCAGAAATGTAGTCCTGAGTGTCTCAGTGCTCAAGGCTGAACACTTTTCTTTTCCTGGTACCATTAACGTGCCAAGAAACCACAGCCCGTATATAAGAAGTGGACGTAGTCCTCGTGACGTCACAATGAATAAAACCGTCTTGGCTGGTGAGAGGAACTCAGGTCCAAGTCGATATCTTACGGTGACGTTTAACAAGTCATGAACTCATAATTCGGGTAAATCCAATAGAACATGAACGAGGCATTTGCACATGAGCTCCATATTGAGAATAAACATTTCTTGTCGTCGTCACCTCTGTTGAACACCTGCAGGTTTGGAAAGTGGAGCGGCTTGTGATGCAAAACGTTCTGTCACGTGCTCCAAAATAAAGATCTAATTTGTACACAAGAAGCAGCCAAACAGTAGAGCTCAGACAGATACGTCACATTACTACAAACACTGAGTAAGAAAAGAAGAAAGTCACATTGCTGGTTTAAATAACTTGTTCAGGAACCCCAACAATGTACAATACAATAATATTACGCTGTTCCTGTTTTATACAAAGACTTTGCATTATTCTAAGAACATGTTATATTTGGATTCTTTAGCTATGACAGACTATTTGAGGAAAGGGCGTATATCATAAATGTATTGATTATTTTTTTGCCAAATTCTATATTCATAGGTTTACAAGCCAAAGACACATTTTTATCTAAACACTCTTAAATGCTTTTCCAACAAAAAGGCCATAAGAACAGTAACGACATGCATTGCATGTGATTTGTTCGTAATTACACAATCACAGTTTGTGCCTTAGTGTCCCCTTTTTTATTTCATTATTTGTATTTGTCATTATATATATATATATATATATATATATATATATATAATTCTCTGTGGCGTGTTAGTTTAAATGTATTTTGACAATTTATGAAATTGTACACGTTCAAATGTTAAATAAAGAATAAAATAAAAAATAAAATAAAAACTTGTCACTCTTCATGATGCACAGATAAGCTAATGCTTAGCTAGTTAGCCTGCCAGCCAACTTAGGCTAACCCCACCGTCTCTGTTGTGACACACAGGGTATAGAGTGTAATAACAAGACACGTGTTGTATTAAATAGGCTCCAGAGGTAAATTCGGCGTGCAAACAACACACGACGCAGGGCGTCATTTAATAATATCTCCACTTTCCCTCGGACGTCAAGCGGCGTGAGGCGAAAAAAACAAACACTTAACAGAGAAACGTCAATTTCTTCAGGGAGGAATGTGTATTACGTGTGAGCCGAATGTAAAAAGGCAACGTACAGAGTTGTAAAATGTATAAATCCGTACTCTACATGTACACATGCGCGAGGCAATAGGTAAAACAACCCAAAACACGATGGTTTTCAGATGGGGTCTGGCCACGCGTTCCCTCCCGAGGTTTGAGCGGCACGAAACAAACTTCTACGAACTAACAAACTACATTTAGACAAATGCAGTTAGTAACACCAGTGTGGTACAGAAGCCCGCCTTTAGGAGTCACTATGTGGATGTAAACACGACGTTACGTGCAGGAAACGGGAAAGACAACTTACGATCACAGGATTCCGGTTTGTTTTCCCTCGCTTGGTTTCGAATTGACAGGGCTACGTACTGCGCATGCGTGTTGCGATCCGGAAAGCACGACTTCTATTTATCTCAACCCTCCAATATACAGTCAGAGATTAAACAATACAAACAGATAATAATCATAATAAATAAATAAATACAATAAAAATAATAATGATAATAATAAATACGATGTAGCCAGGGAAAATAAGATAAGTACATAAAAAGAAAAATAAACATTTAAAGTTGTATAAATCATGACATTAATGACTTTGTCATTGCTACAGTTCCTCTGCTTTCAGCATTTGCACTTCAACTGACAAATCTTACTCACACTTGAATAAAATGTAATGAATCTCAATTTTTTAATAATCACCACCAGCTCCACCTAAAATTGCTTTTCATTTGTTTGACTTGAACCAGGCGGCAACCTCTGGTTCTGCTGAATGAAGCCAATGCTGAAGTGTCTTAAACCTGCATTCTCTCTCCTGACCAGCAGGGGGCGACTCCTCTGGTTGTATAGAAGTCTATGAGAAAATGACTCTACTTCTCTCTTGATTTATTCCCTCAGTAAACATTGTAAACATGAGTTTATGTCTCAATCTCTAGTTTCAAGTCTTCTTCAATACATCATGATGTTCATTTAGTAAATTATGGTCCATTTAGAGTCAAACAGACCATAAAGCAGGTTATGCTTTAGGGCGGGGCTACAAGGTGATTGACCACGTCCACTTCTTACATACAGTCTATGGTTTAAAGCTTGCTAACTCGTCGGCTGTAAAAAGAGTCTTTAGTCTTTATAGCTGAAGAATACCTCAGAGGTGCTAAAAATCTTTATAAATCATTATGAATTGTCGTCTGGTGAGCATCGACATCCAACGTGAATCTGTCAAATAATTATTGAGATAAATCTCCATGGAAACATCTGTGTCAATCAGAATCATCGCGCGACGGGCAGAAACAACAACTTCCATCTCGTCAAACAGCCTCTCCGCTCCGAGCTATATCAGCGCCGTCATATCCACGAGACGTTATACAGATGGAAACCTCAGAAGCTTTTACAACCAGATTACTGACTGTTTAATTAAATTGAATAATGCCAAACACTCACCGAGCCTGCCGCCGTATTAGCAGGAGGCTCATTACTCAACGCTAATGACTTTCTCCTGCGGAGAGACACATGAGAGGGCCCGAGGTTCTGCTCCTGCTTTATGTTTCTAATCAACCGTCCCGCTCTGTGAAGAATATCACCAATAAACCACATGCGTGAAGCTGTCTTTCATGATGGAAAACAACAACTTCCATATTGTTCTATTTGGCCTATTGCTGCGTGGGGAGGATGAGGAGGAGGAGGAGGAAGAGGAGGAAGGGGAGGTCATTAGTTAGTGCAGGATCACGCAGCTGCATTCAGGTGGGATATGTGAACCCGAATGTGCACCAGAAAAAAGCTGCATCTCCACCACTGATCCACTGGCAGTATCTTTGTTTGGTTTTCCCTCAGTTTTTAAGGTGATGCATGTCACAGAAGTGTGTGTGTGTCTCTCTCACATCAATTTGAAACTTAGGCTTTGCTTTCCCGTCCGCAGTTGGGCTCATCAACAAAGTCCCGGGACCCCGTCTGACTCTGAGTCCGTGTCCACACCGCTACGTTTCCTTTTTAAAACGATTATCTTCTTGCTACGTTTACGCTGAGTGTCCACACGATCCGGGAGGTTTAGAGCAGTGGTCCCCAACCATCCGGGCCGCGGTCCGGTATCGGTCCGTGGGTCCCTTGGTACCGGGCCGCACAGAAAGAATGAATGAAAGAAAGATTTGATTTATTATCACGGTTTGAAAGATGTTTTATTTTGAAAAATTACCGGATAAATCCGCCTGTGATTGGTTAATTTACAAAACGTTCAAACAATTCCATAATCACGCTAGGTTTTTCAATTCACATTTACTCCAATATTACTTTAAATTAAAACAGATTATAATAAATATCAAGGCCATGGGCCTACATCTAAAGTCAAGGTGTTTCTTCCTGTTCTGAATGTAAAGCGGCCTCCAACTGCCTCCAGCATCCTCCTCTCCAACACCGTTGTGTCTGTTGTGTCTCTGTAGTCTCGACGCTCTTCATCATGTGAATGTGAACAGCAGAGCGTGGCTAACAGTCTGTCCTTGAAGACAGTCATGGTGTTGCACTCGCTCTTTCAGATGAAAGGTGACGGAAGACGTTTGGCTCATCGCCGGGTAATGTGGGCATGCTCTTTGGATTTTGTGATCGTCAGAAAGTTACACTTTAAAAAAAAATGAATCACCACCAGCTCCACCAAAAGTTGCTTTTCCTTTGTTTGGCTTAACCAGGCGGCAAACTCCGGTTCTGCCGAGTTGAAGTGTCTCAAACCTGCATTCTCTCTCCTGACCACCAGGGGGCGACTCCTCTGGTTGTATAGAAGTCAAAGCTTCATGTGTTGAAGCTGCATTCTCTCTCCTGACCACCAGGGGGCGACTCCTCTGGTTGTATAGAAGTCAAAGCTTCATGTTAAAGCTGCATTCTCTCTCCTGACCACCAGGGGGCGACTCCTCTGGTTGTATAGAAGTCAAAGCTTCATGTGTTAAAGCTGCATTCTCTCTCCTGACCACCAGGGGCGACTCCTCTGGTTGTATAGAAGTCTATAGAAAATGACTCTACTTCTCTCTGATTTATTCCCTCAGTAAACATTGTAAACATGAGTTTATGTCTCAATCTCTAGTTTCAAGTCTTCTTCAATACAGCATGATGTTCATTTAGTAAATTATGGTCCATTTAGAGTCAAACAGACCATAAAGCAGGGGATGCTTTCTAATCTAATCTAATTTGACCTATTCTATTCTTTAGTCTAATATAATCTACTCTAGTCTAATCTTAAATCTAATCTAATCTAGTCTATTCTAATATTTAGTCTAATGTAGTCAATTCAAGTTTTTAATCTAACCTAATGTAGTCTATTCAATTCTTTAGTCTAATCCAATCCAATCTATTCTCTTCTATTCTCTTGCCGAAACTAAACTACAGCCTACAGAGGCTCTAATGCCAACTCTCATGAATAATCCCATGGAAACTACCAGGAGGATGTTTCGGTGTCACCCAGCAGCAACACAGACAACACAAAAATATGCCCATGAATCCTGATGCCAGCCTCCCTGCAGCCTCTGGGGCCAGGAGGAAGAATGAGGTGGAGGTGGGGCTGGAGGTGGAGGAGGAAGAGGAGGAGGAGGAGGAGCTCCATCATCCCTGTGAGTTGGAGGCCAGGCCCTGAGGTGTGGTGGTGTTATATGGTGTTGTTGCAGACAGACCTGAGGCCTCTGTGCTCACAGCTGTTCGTTTAGCTGTTCATTAAAGTGACAGCAGCCCCGTCTGCTCCAGGTTCACGTCAGCAGGTTTTCTACACCGGAGACCGGATTCATCCGGTCGTCGTCTGCTTCTCTTATTTAAACTCGCAGGATACATACAGCGTCTTAGATCACGCTGTTATTTATTCACATGATAAGAATCGTCTGTGTGGGATCAAGATGGTAACTTCTGGGACAAAGTCCTTCTGATCCCGATGATGTTCAACAAGAGTCGACAGCAATAATTTGTCGAAAAACTTCCGTCAACTTCTTGATGACGGTAAACTTTTCCGTGTAAATATTCCTGCGTTGATGTTTCGGTTCCGCCTGATCGGACCTGAGATCCTCTCTGACCTTCATTCCTCATTGTTGTGCTGTGATCACGCTCCTTCACATGATCGTTGATCAAGGAAATGATCCACGGCCGATTATCGGCCCGAGGCAATTAACTCCATAAGAAATGTTATTTTCAATTTTACTGTTAACTCGTTTATTAATTCTGCCATCAATCACCTCGCCTGCAGCTTCTCCAGACCCATCTCGCTGATGGATGTCAGTCGTGACTGGAACTAAACTCTTTGAGTAAAGTTTCTGAAGCAGGTTTTTCTTTTTTCTTTTTTCTTCGGGGGAAAGTTTTGCCTCAACTGTCTCTGGGGCTGTTTAGGTGACAGTGGTAGAAAGTAACTCAGACTATTTACTCAACTGTTATTTTCAGGAACTAGTACATAAGTTGAATATTTCCATTTAGTGATACTTTATACTTCTACTCCACTACATTTTGAAAGCCAATATTTTACTTTTAACTTCACTACATTTATTTAATGACTCTAGTTGCATACTTTACATATTCAGATTAATAATAAAAAAATATGATTCAACTGATAAATTATGTATTATTAATATTAAAGCAACCTAATGGTGTTTAAAGTATGAAATAAATAACATTTTAAAACATTAAATAAATAAACACATTAATACACAATATAAATAAATTCCAATGATATAATATAGATTATTCTGAAATGGGCCATTCTACATAATACATACTTTTACTTCAGTTATATTTAGATGCTAATACTTTTGCACTTTTACTTGAACACGATTTAGAATGGAATTTTACTAATGTCAAGTACTTCACCGATCACTGGCCCTCGGCAATAACTTAAGTTTTTTTTAATATTCTCTGAATTCTTTTCTTTAGCTTGAAGCTTGTTGTCATAATGTGTTTTTCTTTTCTTTCTTGAGACCTCAGGGAAGAGTTGTAAGCAGGGAAGCAAAACAGTGAAGCCGATGCAGAGGTTTCTAAACAACTTGCATTATCTCTACTGTCCACCAGGGGGCGACTCCTCTGGTTGTATAGAAGTCAAAGCTTCATGTGTTAAAGCTGCATTCTCTCTCCTGACCACCAGGGGGCGACTCCTCTGGTTGTATAGAAGTCAAAGCTTCATGTGTTAAAGCTGCATTCTCTCTCCTGTCCACCAGGGGGCGACTCCTCTGGTTGTATAGAAGTCTATAGAAAATGACTCTACTTCTCTCTTGATTTATTCCCTCAGTAAACATTGTAAACATGAGTTTATGTCTCAATCTCTAGTTTCAAGTCTTCTTCAATACAGCATGATGTTCATTTAGTAAATTATGGTCCATTTAGAGTCAAACAGACCATAAAGCAGGGGATGCTTTAGGGGCGGGGCTACAAGGTGCGCTACCAGAGAGTATACAGCATCACTACGTCACTCCTCTTCAGTCCAGATATGGTCACTTCCTGTTCACTGGTTGCAAAAAAGTCAAGATGGCGACGACCAAATCGCCAAACTCAAGGCTTCAAAACGTCAGTCCACAAACCAACGTGTGACGTCACGGTGACTACGTCCACTTCTTATTTACAGTCGATGGCTGTCAAGTCAGGAATCTGGTTTCTAGAGTTCATTAAACAAAAGAGTGAAGAGAAGAGTTCTACTGCTGCCTACAACCTGGTTTGGGTGAAGGGTCTCGCACTGACATCGAATGTGTGCATTTCACCACTTCACCAGACACTTGTCCTCTTTTTAAATCGAGCACCCATAGTGTCTGATGCTATCAGACAGCCTGAGCTCAGCAGACCTTCCTGAGGTAATAAAGGGTTACAGCTCAGCGGTGACCGTTAGCGCTCCCAGCTGCTTCTCCCGTGGCTTCCCGCCCGGCGTCGACACCTCGTCCTCAGAGAGTCATTATTCCGAGCGGCGGGCCGGCTGAAGGCCTCGGGATGAAACGAGCGCGCCCTTTACGAGCCGACGGCGGACCAGAGGTGCGGATATAACGAGGGGAGATGGGTCATTGCGGAGCCGGTTCCGGAGTGTGAGTGGGTGCGTGACGGCATCTCCGACAGCCGTGTTGAGGCCTCCTGACAGACAGAGACGGTTAGTTAAATGTCTCTAAGTCTCCAGAGTGTCGGCCAACTGGACGCCCCAGCCTTCGGCTCCAACACGCTGCAATACAGAGTTCATGCTGCCGCTCTTCTACAATGCTTCATTCACTCAAACACAAATCCTTTTTCTGATTCGAGTCATTTTGTTCAGTTCAAAGATTCGTTGTCACTCTTTGTCTCAGGTAAGTGAACGCATCATTGTACAAATGCTCTGTGAGGGACAGGTAGAAAACGAGTTTCAAAATCGATGCAGCCGACCCAGAGGTAGTGTCTTGGTTTATTCCACATATTCTTCTTCGCTGTCAAAAACTAAAGCCTTCATTTCCCACAATGCAACTGGCCGCTGGCAGTACAGTTAGACATTTCAGTAGTTTTAATGCAAGTGGCAGGTAAATGGACTAAATGGACTTTTTACATTGCATGTCATTCACCCATTCACAGCCATTCATCCTCTGATGGCTCTGATGGCTACCATGGTTACCATGGCTACCATGGCTACTATGGCTAACATGCAAGGGGCCACCTGCCCATCCATCATGGGCATTCACAGCATTCGGGAGCAATTTGCGGTTAAGTGGCGTTAAGTGTAATCGCCACGCATTCTGTGGCAGAAATGTAGGTTCAATCAAACTCCACAGAAGTGGTCGTTGCAGACACACCTTGCACATTTCTAGTCACAGGGTGGTTTCTGTGGCTTTCGTTGTCCTTCCACGAGCTTTTAAGCAGGAAGTAAACAACTGTTTATTTCCTGCCTTTTAGTCCCGATGGGTCAAGCTCCAAAAACACCTACTGCCTCCGTCGTTGTTTTACTCGGGTAAGGTGATAGAAACCCAAGCAGGGTCGTGACAGGAGATACCGATGTCATGATTTAAAACCCCTCGTATTCACTGGCCGTCGTTTTAATGTGAGAACTTTGCATATTAGAGCTTAAATGCGTGAAATACCAGTTAACTGATAACCTCTTTGGTTCTTCGGGAGCTGCAGCAGCTGAGCTTAATGTTGCTTCTCTGCTTCTCATATGTGGAAACAGACGGGGGTTTTGTTTGGGTAGCTCCATCATCAGCACCATTACAAAAAGCTGCAATATTTGTTTCGCTGTTTAATTAAAGTCGTGTGTGTGTGTGTGTGTGTGTGTGTGTGTGTGTGAGAGTGTGAGAGACAGGGACGGTCCTCTCTGTCTGATACCCCTCTGATGAGATGTGTTGTTTGTTCCAACGCTCTTATTGGGTTTAATGTGAAAGATGAAAGCCATTCACCTCGTATAGGATCTCAGTTATCATACTTGAACAGCGGGGCTTTGCTACGGGAGAAAAATGGCTCATTATTGGAATTGTTCTGGTGTAAACATTTGATTAAAGACACTGTGCATTCTGCTCTGGTGCCCACGAACTTACATTTACAAAGTGGTGGAGTTTAATGGCTCCTGAAGGACAGCTTCGCACCAGTTAGATTTAAATAATCTCAGAAGCTCATTTGTCAATAAATGGAGATCAACAAATTCGTCACCATGAAATATTTTACAACTACAGCATCTGTCGCTGTGGCTGCTGCTGCTGTACTCAAATCTGTTGCACAAAATGACCACAAATGTGCTGAATCCAGAGTGAGAGAACCTGATCTTCTTCTCCTGTTAGATCCCAGAGTTTAAAAACAGAGAGTGTGAAGATGTTTACACACTTTGAGATCTGTGGATGGTGATGGAAAAAACATACTCAATGTAGTGTTTTAGCTTTGTGCATCTAAGAATGTCACTAAAAGACAAGGTGGACATTTTGTCACGTGACTCGTTAGTCACACACATTGAGGGTTGTGTAGAGTGTCATAGTTTAAAGCTCATAGTATTTGATGAGTTGGGGTGAGAATGTGTTGCCCTGTCTGCCTACCTTTTCTAAACTAAACAAAACTAACTTAGCTTTTTGCTTTACCAATCAGGCAAATAGGCAAATAGGCAACTGCCCTGACCCTAGACCAGGGGCAAAGAAAAATAAGAGCACCAGCTACAGGGAAGGTCGGATTTGAATCCTCGAGCTCAGCAATTTGGCCATTGCCAACTTTTTTTTTGTTGCAACCAGTGAATGGATGTGACCGTATCTGGACTGAGGAGGAGTGACGTAGAGACGCCGTATACGTCTCTGGTAGCAACCTGTCAATCACCTTGTAGCCCCGCCCCTAAAGCATGCCTTATGGTCTATTTGACTCTAAATGGACCATAATTTACTAAATGAACATCATGAACAACTAATGAACAACTAACAAATATTAGTTTGTTGTAAGGTACGATTTCCTTGAGCCTGCAGAGAAGACTTGAAACTAGAGATTGAGACATAAACTCATGTTTACAATGTTTACTGAGGGAATAAATCAAGAGAGAAGTAGAGTCATTTTCTATAGACTTCTATACAACCAGAGGAGCCGCCCCCTGGTGGTCAGGAGAGAGAATGAACGTTTAAGACATGAAGCTTTGGCATCACTCTTCAGAACCGGAGGTTGCCGCTTGTTCCTGACAAACAGAAGCCATAAATCCTACGGCCTTTGTCCCCTGATCATCATTACGTTGTTTTTGAACATTTCCTGAAATGACTGAAGCTGTTGTTTATCTTAGAAGGAAAGTCTCACATTCATATTGAAAAGCTCAGAGTCAATCGGGGGGCCAAAAAAACAATCTGTTGCCCCGGTCACGGTGCAGAAAGAGCTCTGGTCTTGTTAGGGAAACAACCCTATTCTGTAGATTTAAGCCCTGAATGTCCCCACGCCTCGGATTAGTAGCCACAAACACAAGTACAACCTGTCAATTCTCGCCACACATCCAATCCGACCAAATAACTCAGCTCCCAAAAACCTTGAAAATGCAAACTCAATTGATTTTGTTGTTTTCTCCTCAGTGGAAAGTTTCAGGGCTGCTTTGTGGATTCAGAAAACTCTGTCGAGCTTCGATTGGCCGTTTTACATCATCGCAGCATTAAACCACGTTCCAGTTAAATATTAGTTTGTTGTAAGGTACGATTTCCTTGAGCCTGCAGAGAGTCATGAGAGTATGAACGCGGCAGCGCTGCAGAGAAAACTCCTCCGAAAGCTGCAGGTAATCTTCAGGAGACATTTTATCAGCTCCGTGCAGATGTTCATGTTTGTTTTGATGCCTTTTACATGCTTGATTACCTTTTTACTCCCTGCTCCATGAGTCCACAGTAAACTCATATTCTCTGTGTCTGTGATGACCCGGCCTTGTCTGCATTAATATTTTACGTTGCCTAAAAACTTTAAATGGGAGCGAGGCGTGCTGGTCGTGAATTGCGAGTTCAATAATTGATGCGGTTGGAATCCGATGCACCGCAGAGCTTCAGTAGCTTCTCCACTGGAGGAAATTTACATCTTCTCACCCGGTGATCTACATTTCCCATCAGGCCTAGAGCGGCTGCCAAATCCTTTGGGAGAGCGAGAGAGGGGGAGAGAGAGAGAGAGAGAGAGAGAGAGAGAGAGAGAGAGAGAGAGAGAGAGAGAGAGAGAGAGAGAGAGAGAGAGAGAGAGAGAGAGAGAGAGAGGGAGAGAGAGAGAGAGAGAGGGAGAGAGAGAGAGAGAGAGGGAGGGAGAGAGAGAGAGAGGAGAGAGAGAGAGAGGGGGGAGAGGGGAGAGAGAGAGAGAGGAGAGAGAGGAGAGAGAGAGGAGGAGGAGGGAGAGAAGGGGAGAGAGAGAGGAGAGAGAGAGAGAGGGGGAGAGAGAGAGAGAGGGAGAGAGAGAGAAGCGGGGGAGAGAGAGAGGAGAGAGAGAGAGAGAAGAGAGAGAGATGTTTTTCACATAGAGCAACATGATGCATATTGTTGCGTGTCGTCTAGCGGCACACAGCGGATACAGTAACTGATGAAGTATTTGCAAAGCGTAACGTCCTGCGTCACGCACTCCACGCGGGAAAAAAACGTCTGACTGGCGGTCGAATGTTGTTGGCCGGGCGAGCTGGCGTCACGCAGAGGTGCTCGGACCTGTTAATAGCTCGTCGCAGCTTTAATTATTATTCGATTTTTCAATAGTTTTTTGGGAGACCTGAGCACCAGGAGAAAAACCCAACATGATTATGACTAATTGGAGATGATAATTTAAAGTGTCCAATGAACCTAAAATTTATATTTTTGGATACTGTGGGAGGAAACCTGAGCACCAGGAGTAAACCCACGCGGACACAAGGAGAATATTCAAGCTGCAGTGCTAATCACTGAGCCGCTGTTCGCCCTATGTTTTTGGGGAAGGAGGGTGAGGTGGAGAAGAGGTAATACTGAAGTTCAACCCCAGCTGAAGAATCATCCATCCTCATTTTTTTGGGGAACCTGCGTACCAGGAGAAAACCCAACATGATTAGTCCTCTAATTGATGAGGATAAGGGAGGACGAAGTTGGCGAGGCCGTCGTCTGGCGGCGTCCTCCGGAAAATCCTGTTGAATAAACTCGTCTTCGTCTCCGTATTCTGCATCTTCTCTTTCATTCGGTCCAGCTCCACCTGTCTTTCCTCCATCCTCCGACTAAAGATCCCTCTACTTTTCTTCTTTAGTCTGAGACAGATGTCCTGCAGGACCTGGATTTCCTCCCTCACGCTATGGAGTTCCTTGGCCAGCGTTATATTCTTGCACAGCTGGTACTTAAAGTTTTTATCCAGAACTAGCTGGGTTGTCTGGAAAGCTTTTCTGCTGGACTTCAGGTGCAGTTGCAGCTCCTTTCTGAGGTTCGTCTCCAGAGCGTCATATTTCTTCCGCCAGGGCTTTTCAGTCTGGCCGAGTTTTGATTCTTTGCAGCTCAGCCGGTTCTTCGTCTCCGTGAGCTTCTCATAGAGACTTTCATTGGTCTTGCTGAGATCCAGGATCTGTTGATTCAACTGGTGCACTTTCCTCTGGTGCTTGGCCTGACGTGTGTTAAAGCCCCGTTGTTTCTGGTCCAGGTCTTTGGCCGTCTTGTCCACCAGAGCGTTGTATTTGGCCTCCATGGCCTCATCGCTCTGGAGGCATTCAGCTCTTTCCTGCAACAACTGGTTTTGACTCTCTCTGAGTGTCAGAGCCAGATCCTCCTTCTCCCTGCGGAGATTGAGGATCTGGACGTTTGTGTGTTGTTGGAGACTTTCCAGAAGGTCGTCAATTTCCGACTTGCTCTCTTTTAGCCCCTGAAGATGCTTTGATCTCCTTTCACTGACCTCTTGAAACCTCTTCGACCAGATCAATTTAGCTTCACCTTCAGAAATCTCGGGTCCTCTCTCAGATTTCTCCATGTCGCCCGTCAGACTGCGGCTCTTGTCTTTGGCACTAGTCGGAGCAGTCGGCTCAGGTTCTTCTGGGAAAGGTTCTGGATGATTCTGAGGATCTTCAGCCTCGGTTCCCTGTTTGTTGATGACATACATGGCACTAAAAATAGCCCAAATTAAACGTTGGAATCCGTAAAAAGAAAATGGTGGTCTGAAGTAGACCGAAATGTAATCTAACATTGAAAGGCTTTGTGTGGTCGCTGGTCTCAGAAGTGAATCGGACTGCAGTAATGGAGACGTTGATACAAATGGTGGAGTCTCTCCAGGGTTAGGGTTATAGGCTTGTTCTGGAAGGACAGATGAAAGCCATCCTTTTGATGATGTCATCAAGGCATGACATCATCGCCAGTTCCTTTGATGATGTCATCGAGGGAATCCTTGAGGCGTGATGCATTCCGTCTCCATGGATACGACATGGCACGGAATGTTCAGAGCTAGAGTGGAGAGGAGCTTAACAAATATTTTAGTCATTTTTTCCAAACAACTTGCCTTCAGTCCCACAATTTCCACTCTTCGCGCATCATTTCAGGTCAAAACGTAGGAAATCTTGTGCCGGTCGTTCACATGTGTCCGTGGAATCCAACAGACTTACACTTTTGCTTCTGTGAGCCTGAAAGCGACATGAACTCCAACCAACTGCTCCATTGGACTCCATGTTAAATCTGACCACGGTGTTCTCACAGGAAGCAGACGCGACCAGTTTTCGAAACTGCTCTGAAGCTCACATTTCTAAACCCCACAAACATAAAAACTACATCTCCGCGTTCGGAAGAGTCTTATTTCTCTCACGATACCCTTATTTTGGTGTTCGGAGTCATGGTTTTTTGATAACAGGAAGGAGTTTGACAGGTTTTCTTTGTTCAAAATCACTTAAGATCTAGTCTGCCCCTTCACCCTGGTGCCCCAATCACCATGGTAACCAGTGACCTGTGTCTATGAAGCAATAGCTGCTCTCAGGTTCAAGACGTCCATCACGAATACAGCGATGTCTCAAATGTTCCTCAATATTTCCTCTTAAATCCCAAATCAACCTGTAAATGTGTTGAGCTCACAGCCTCTACGCGCCACATCCAACCATTCATGGTCAATGCAACGCTCCTAACTGTCCTCACTGTCCTCACTGTCCTCACTGTCCTCACTGGTGTCGACCTGTCAATCAACTTGTAGCCCCGCCCTAAAGCATCCCCTGCTTTATGGTCTGTTTGACTCTAAATGGACCATAATTTACTAAATGAACATCATGCTGTATTGAAGAAGACTTGAAACTAGAGATTGAGACATAAACTCATGTTTACAATGTTTACTGAGGGAATAAATCAAGAGAGAAGTAGAGTCATTTTCTATAGACTTCTATACAACCAGAGGAGTCGCCCCCTGGTGGTCAGGAGAGAGAATGCAGCTTTAACACATGAAGCTTTGACTTCTATACAACCAGAGGAGTCGCCCCCTGGTGGTCAGGAGAGAGAACGCAGCTTTAACACATGAAGCATCTCGGTAAATAAGTCTGTTTGTTTGATTTACTTCTCTGTAATCAGTTTCTTACTGTCGCTGTGAAAATATAATAAAACAAGGAAGTTATTTGTTCGGTTAAGTTTCCGCTGTTTGTTTCGCTTCAGAAAGTCCTCGTTTCTCTTCTGTACAAGGAAATACTAGAGTGTAAAGAAATATTCCTGCATTCACGATGTTTAATAAACATTTTTATTATCAGCAAAAAGTTCTTCAAGTATCAAAAGTAAAAAAAAAAAAAATACTTGGTCAGTGTTGGATTGGTGCACTAGTGTAAATATTATAATGTTGCATTATTTAACTATTTTACATAGTTTTGATTTGTCGTTTCTATAACAAAGTATTTTATAAGCTTGTGATTTTCTACTATTTTATATTTCAACTTCACTACATTTCAGAGGGAAATATTGTACTTTTTACGGCACTATTTAGTTTATGAACTTTACATATTTACATTATTAATACAAAATATAAATCAACTAATAACTTATGTATTATAGATTAAGCACTGGTTAAAATTAGCTTCACCTTTACCAGCTCCAACATTGAAGTGTAAACATGAACGCATCAATAGTTATATTATACTCTATAATATGTATTATTTTGAAATGGGCCATTCTGCAGAATGAATACTTTTACTTTTGGTACTTTAAATGTATTTTGATATTAATACTTATTTACTTTTACTTGAGTAAAAATTGCAATGCATGACTTTTACTTGCAACAGAATATTTCTACACTGTGGTATTGCTATTTTTACTTTATTAAAAGAGCTTACTTACTTACTTACTTACTCCAGCACTGTACAAGGTATAAAGTTTAGAATTTACACTTGAACATCAGTAATTATAGATCGCACTTCCATGAAATTGGACTTTCTCAGACTTGACAAAGCTCCCCAGACACAAACAACATTATACGTGTGTAAAACTGGTGGGATTACCCCTTTAAAGTGAATTTATCATGACACACCTGCTCACACACCTTTACATGGCTCACTGTTCTCACACACGTTTTGAGTGGTCGGATGACGAGGAAAGCGCTATACAAGTACAGTCCATTTACCATTTAGAGACAGACAACCATTCACGCTCACAAGCCTCCAGTTAACCTGAGCTGCATGTCTTTGGACTGTGAGAGAAAACCGGAGAACCCGAAGGGAACCCACGCTGCCACGAGGAGAACGCGCCAACGTCACACAGAAGGACGCCCGGGAACGGGGATCGAACCCTGGTCCCTCTTGCTGTGAGGTGACAATGATAGCCACGACACCACCAAAGGGTTTTTTGGGGGAGTTTTTCCTGAACCGATGAGAGGTCCCGGGACAGAGGATGTCGTGTGTGTACAGATTGTAAAACCCTCTGAGGCAAATTTGTAATTTGTGATTTTGGGCTATACAAAATAAATTGAATTGAATTGAACCACTGTGCAGCCCGTCATCATCATCATCATTATCATCATCATCATCATCATCAGCATAACCGGATAGCCTTGATTCTGACTGCTGTTCTTTCGACCCTTTCCTTTCACCCCTCTGTCTCTCACACGCGTAACAAAATGAACAAAACAAAAGAATGACGAAGGTGTGATTCGAGATCTCAATCCTGATGATTAATCCTGCGGCACCTTCTGTAATTAACTTCCGTCTTCACAGGAAACAACTTAGTTAGGTCGAGATAAAGATCGTTGTCTGGGACAACAGAAGTGTCGTTACGGAAGTGAGCAAGTCACCTGATAAGTAAATTGCCGTTGACTCCTCGTTTCACGTGGGGGACGAACATCGGCCTCCTGACTGAAAGATCGTTGTTTGTCGTGCACTTAAACCTCATTTCAAGTTATTGCTCTTAAAGCCGACTCCATATTTTGCATCCTTTGTCCCTTTTCCACTTTTCCAACTATTCATACTGCTTGAGCTGCCATTTCATGCATTTGAACTCTTATCTACTGAGTCATACTCCATTCAAACCTTAAAAAGTTCCACATCTTTCATACATTCAGAGTTTTATAAATCTTTTAAATATTGTGGGTATTTAACCTTTAAAGTTGGCAATACAGTTTGGCGTCAGCTATCAACAAACCTTGAAATATTCCACATTTCTTATACATTATGGGTATTATTCACCTTTTTAATGCATACTAATTAGACGCTATCCCACTTTTCCAACTCATTCCTTGTCATTCAACTTAAAACAGCAGCAGGTCAACAGTTTGGCATCAGAAATATTCCACATATTTAATACATTATTGGTTAACATTTAACTTTTAAAGCCGGCAACACAGTGCGGCGTCAGCTTTTCAACATCTAGCATTCACACCTTCACTCGATCGATTTAGTTCTTCATATAGATCTGGTTTGAAGATTGTGATCAATGCTGTTCTCTGTCTTTTCAAAGATTAGAGCAGGAAATAAAGATAATAAGATCAGAGTTCAACCACCTTTGAAGCTTCTGAACGACGTCTCACCATGAGGCCTTTTTGCTACAACACCATAGAAACTACCGAACCTCCCAGTTAACCCTCCTCTCTCCACACTCACCTCGTTCTGACAAGAGTTTTGATCTTGGAGAATGTAGGTGACTCAGGTTCCTGCTTTGCTCCCTGCACCCTCGTGTTTTTCGTCTGTAAAGTCACCGGTGAAGCTCCAGAGGTGTTTTTTTATTTTATTTTTACGTACAGGAAGCTGCTGTTTTACCTCCAGCGGGGCTGAAAATGTGAAACGCTTCAGGGAGTTTCAACAGGCTCTACACCCGGGACTCAAACTCTTAAAGTGCTTTCATCACTCCGAGGGCAAACAGGATTTCACAGCTTTCTGAGGCGAATCCTGCCACCTGGGACGGAAAATGTCTTTCTGCTGAGAAACACAGGAACGATGATGGTGCACCTACTTTACTACTAATGACAGTCCTGAATTAAAACTAGGCTGAAAAAGAAGCTCTGTGCATGAAGTTAGTAATTGACTGATTGGACTGGATGCTGAGTTCCAATCATGTCGGTCCTCCAAAGTTGCAGCCTGTTTCCTGAACAATCAGCATCACACATCCAAACGGCTTTTTCGGATGTTTAGATCCCATGTAGCCATTTTAAGAGCATTTAAATGTCTTTGTTTTAGCCCAGTACCATGACACTTTGTGAAATAGTCACCAAATGCAATCTATTGGTTTCCTGTACAGCGACAATAAATGTTTTTTTTGTGTCGCTCAGGACGAAAATAATGCAAATAGTAAGTCAAGTAGGACTATTAATGGTTTATTTGCCTAAACATAACTGTACGTAGTTATTTTAATGGCAAGCATGATGGTTTTCCTTAATCTAACTAAGTGGTTAAGTTGCCTTAACCTAACCGTTTGTTATTTTGTTGCCTAGACCTAACTGTTGGTTTTGTTACCTAAACTTAACTGTTGGTGGATTTGTTGCCTAAAACTAACTGTAGTTATTTTAAGCCCAGCCTAACTTTCGTTTTTTAACTCAATGCCGTCCCAAAAAAAGAAGTTGTTGCGAGGTACAAGAAAAAATAACAAAGTACTTTTACTCCAAGCTCTCAACTGTCAACTATTAACCTCTATCCTCCATCGTGTAACACAACAAGTACAGATTTTAATGAGTAAAACACTCATTTCTGACAGAAAGTTACGTTTTTTGGTTTGTAAGAAGTTTGATATGAATACCCCGGCCTGGGGTTGTCTGTTTTTGGGCTGTTATTGTATTAAATATCGCTGTATGGAAACATGTAGCAGCTGGTACGTCTTCCATTAGGGCCTCGATATTTCTCAACAGCCAGAACAACCTCATGGCCACGAGTGAAAATCAGGTTCATAATCAGGAGTCAGTCCTTTTCTTGTCACAAGTCTGACAAGAACAAACCACTGAAACCAATGGAAGCAGGACTGAAAGACCCAAAGTGAAACTTACTTCATAACATCCTCTGGTTCTCTGACTCCCGGTTGACTGGCGGTTCCTCGAGTACCAACAACAGGACGAAGCTGCTTCACAAATGTAGAATCAAATACTTAAAAGTTCAAATCTGAACTAGAAACTCTGCTGCTGTTTCGCGCTTTTAATTGATTCATCCTCTACTGTACTTTTGTTCCTTATTGAATTTGGGGGAAATTAACAACTCATAACTGTATTGCAACTGAACTTGCATTTGCTCTAATTATTGTTTTTGTCTTTTTTTTTTTTTTTGTAATTTTTAGACCTTTTCCCACATAAAAAAACTAAAACAAATTTACAGTCATTCAACTATAAATTGTCTTGATTGATTGAAGCCGACAATAGGCCTACAGTCTGCTTTTCATCAAACATCTTTTGTACATTATTGGTATTATTGAACTTTTAAGCTTTTGAACATCCCACAAAAACAATTTTTTTTTTTACAGTTCTTTTAAAAAATCACCTTCATTTTTGGCTTTTTATTGTAATTTTTTAAATGTTGTTCTAATGCTCTGCGTTTGAAAGCTTCTATCCAAACAAATCGGCCTTGACCTACCTTCTACTACCTCGATAAGGGTCTGCACCGCTGGTTTCATTATTTCTGCAAACACTCTGTATATTCACACAGCGACACCGTATATGAGATGTGCACTCATGCATATGGAACGAGACGCTATGGTTATTGTGATGTATAACGTGTTTAGCATATTAACGTGGTTTCCTCTGAACCGTACTGAAAAACACAATTGGAGGAGATGGACTCCAGTTCGCACCTCTAAACAGAAACACAGATGAATACACATCTTTCACACTTGTGCACACATGCACTGCATAAACACACACACACACACACACACACACACACACAAACACACACACACTGAGCCACCCACAGACAATTACAGTATAATTAAGGAGCTCATTATTTGTCTCTGCAGGAGATTCAGATGGTTTCTTTGTTAAAGGAACATTTTTAAATCAGCAGCTGGAACGGAAGAAAGAAAGAAAGAAAAAAAAATGGATATTTTCAGCACTGATCAGAATCAGCTGCATGTACATCAGAAGAAAATCAAATCCATGAGGTGGACGTTTTTATTTTTATGTCAGGCACTGAGCTAAACGGTGGACTTTTTGACCACCTGTGGACCTATCGAGCAAAATGTTTTTATGAGTGGGAACACGTTTAGTTTGTTGAGGACACATGCAATCACACACACATGCTGGTGGTGTGCTATTCATTCACGACTCTGGACCCAAATGTATTAATCAACTGAAGAGGAAGCAGCAGGATGTGTGAGGTCCATTGTAGGTAAAAACATTTTATAAATAATGATAATTATGGAGCCGGGGTAGGGGTCATATTCAGAGAAAAAAACTTTTTGAGAATAGAAATGTAAATTTATGAGAAAAGAACGTGGATATTCTTTGAGATTAAAATAAGTAATTTATAAAAATCTGAAATAAAGACAAATTTACGAGATTATGAAGTCATACACTTATGATATTTTTTTTTTATATTCTGATATTAAAATATAGAATTTTTGAAAAAAACTAAAGACAAATTTACTAGATTCTAAAGTCATAAATTTATGAGAAAAAAACTTGGATGTTCTCTGAGATTAAAATGGCAAATTTAAAAGAACCCCCCCCCCCCTCCCACCCCTCCCCCCCAAACAAATTGACTAGAATATAAACTCATATGAGAAAAAATAACTTTGAGTGCAAAACCCTAAATATGAAAAACAGTTGGGTATTTTTGTTAAGGAACCACAGTGCTTCACTTTGCAAGGTTAGATCCACCTCATCACTGCGGTGACATGAGCCGCCGAGTGCAAAACATATTTCACCATACAGGACTCTCCACCCATCCATTCATTATCATCTTATCCGTGGCCGAGTCGCAGCAGCAGCATCAGCATCAGCATCAGCATCAGCATCAGCATCAGCAGCAGCAGCAGCATCAGCATCAGCATCAGCATCAGCATCAGCATCAGCAGCAGTAGCAGCACCATCATCAGCTGTTTATTTCTCGTAAATTTACAACTTTAATCCTGTTTTTTCTCGGAATATCCCTCAAACTTTGGGAAATTTCAATTTTCTGACTCTAATACGGCGCCGTAACTGAATGATTTATAGTAGATATTTACTTACAGTCCAAATAAAGCAGTAGGTCCAAAGACCGGTCAGCGGGAAAGAAGCCAGAAACACAACACATTGTAAAAAGTAGACACCAGAAACAAGGGCTGGAAACGCTTGATAACAAAGAACAATGACGAACTGGGAGAAGAGAGCGCAACGAGTAATCACACGAGGACAGGAGGGCGACAACGAGCCATCGGGGAAAACAATCACACAGGTGGGGAAACAAAGGCAAAGGCAGGAAGTGTATGGTCTGCAATTACCAAAATAAAGCAGGAAAAATGAACGAATCACATAAAAACATAACAGAAAACTCAGAAAACAAAATCCTCTCGAAAACTGGTTTTCCACAGACGAAGACTGCAAGCAAGTTAACAACAGATGTTATCAATGCACATTTAAAAAAATATATTAATAATTTAAATGAAGGAAATGCATTCAACAATGTTTGTTCGACCTCAAAGAAACACACCCTGAATGCAACCATACATTTACGTTCTTTTACAAGAAAATTCCACTGTTAAGATATTATATCCATAAATTGGAGTACTTCTACATACATATATGTAGGTATGTATTTCAATGTATGCACTTGAATTTAGTACTACATGTTTAGCAATTCATAATTCCTTTTGCAAAATCAGTATGTTGAAACGCTGTATGTGCATTTAAATCAATGGCACTTTTATTTTAATAAAAGAAAATAGGTGTTTCGCACCTTTTAATACACTTTTATTCAACTCATAAAAAAACGAGTAACAGAAAAATGACCGTAATGTTATGACTTGTTATGGGTCGAGCAGGAACATGAACCAGATTTCTTTCAGAGCGTCTACCTTCACATGTTGTTTGTTTCGTGGCCGTTATTAACTGGTTTGACTTAAGTTCAGCAGCAGTGAACTGAAAACCCTCGTCGTGTTCGTCCATCTAGAGCCTCGGTGTCCTTGAGAAGCTGCAGCACTTTGACCGTCCTCTCACTTCTCTGTGAAACACAACAATTTCCTTCTTGTCAGTCGCAGGCGGCATAACTATTTTGACACTCCAAATTGAATTTCCAGCTTTTGTCTGGCTTTGTTTTGTTTTTTTCTCCAACTGAAGACTTATTGAAGTGTCACTTCGAGCGGCGCCGCTGCCCATTTATTTTTCCATTATTCCCGCTGATAAATATTTTGATGTCTATGTTTTGTTGTGGCAGCTTGAAAGTCATTGAAAGAGAAGCAAATGCTCCGCCGACCACTTTACATTTTGTTTGAGCAACTGCAGTTCAAATCTGAGCCAAATTGGACCAATTACAGCACAGATGATGCACACGGGTAACAGTTAAGCTAATGATCACGTCTAGTCAATTTACACCTACATCATTTATTGATTTATTAGTTCCTCTAATCGCCACTAAATGCTGCTTCAGAGAACATCACATTTAATTAAAAATGAAGGGGAAAACCCCCAACCTCTCTGGATTAAATATTTTGTAGGAGTTCAGCTTGCCTTAAATAAATTCACCTCTTTTGATGTGAGTTTGAGAGGATAATTTCTAAATAAAGAATCCAGGTTTTTCTTTTCCTGAACATAAATGTTTAAAGAACCTGAAAAGACATTAACTCAGCTGTAACTCACTCATCTTTTCAGAAACTCAACTGAGTTGTCTTCCATTAGAGTTGGTTGCCTGGTTGGTTGGATTGTTGGCCGACTGGTTTGTTGGTTCATGGCATGGTTGATTGGTTTGTGGGAAGGTTCTGTTGGTCGGTTGGTTGGCTGGTTGGTTTGTTGATTGGTTCTTTGGTTGGTTGGATGGCTGGTTGATGGGTTGGTTGTTTGGATTGTTTGTTGATTGCTGGTTGGTTTGTTGGCCAGAGGGGGGAGCTGCGAAACACATTGTTTACTGTTAATAAGTGCATAATAAAATATGTATTAATCTTAATAGAGCAACCAAAAAGCTTGGTTACGGTTTAACAATGATATCATAGGAAAGTTAGTTCAACTCAATAAATGTGTTTTGCTATTAAAACAATTACAAGTAACTCATACGGCTGTTATTAACATTCTTAAGCAATCTGTAAACTGATAACAAGTTTCTGACAAGTGCTTATAATTATCTGATATTCTATCAATAAACATGTTTATGATGCTATTATTAAAACTTATATAGTCCTATTAGAACATAATGTTAATAAGCATCTTATGAGGACTTAAAAAGGTCCTTTCAACCTATTGATTGATGTTTATTACAAGAACCTTAGTGTAAAGCGTTCGTGTTGGTTTGACTGTATATGATTTAGTCTTTTTTGAATGATCAGCTCTTTTAAAACCACTGTGGTCAGACGTTTACCAAACCACCCGCATAAAAACAGTTTCCGTCACTGTTTGCAAACATTTTCCTCCTGAATGTGCAGCTGGATTAACTTTCAAACTTTCAACTTTCAAATCCTTAATCATCAACAGTTGTGAGTAATTCCCTCCGGGGGAACGTTCAGCGTTGTGATTTGCGGTTCTGTTACAGCCGGTGACGGTTGTCGGGGGTAACAAAGCAGATTAGATGAAGGCCGAGAGCTTCAAGAGGAGGATTTTCTTCTGAGCCGCCGCTGCATGTGAAACAACTGTATTTACAAAGGTGGTGCATTTGATTTCCTATGCGCACAGACAAGACGATGGGGTTCAGCCGCCCCGTCTCAGCGTGAAGCGACGTCTGAAGACAACATCTAGGACGACAGCGGGAGACGACTGATGAGTAACAGCCGAGCTAAAGGCTCCCGTGCGGCTCCGCGTTTCATCTGCACCGACAGATTCAGGACGGCGGCGTCGCGCCGCGTTTCGCAATCTGCATCGGCGTGGCAAAACAACAATAACCGCTCGTGCTGTTACGGGATTGAAGGGTCCGGGTTGGGAATGAGCACCTTGCCAGTTGTAATGAATGTACAGGAGGTCACGCAGGTGACACCGGGTGAAGACGGCAATGACTCTGAAGTTTGCTGTGTTCGGAAACACAGCAACAAAGAGGAAAAGACTTCACACGTTCATGTGTTTACTCTATATTCTTGAGGACTCTTTTTAAATGTTAATACCAAAATGAAACGATCATATCAGGGAAACCATCTGCGGTTGCATTTCATGTGTCTTGCTTTTCTCTGTCTTCTTTGGTAGTAAACTGAGTATCTTTAGTTTGGGATTGTCGGTCGTACAAACACACTTTGGGCTCCTTCTTAAATGTTCTTGGGAAAATGAGATGGGAATGTTGTGCAAATCAGTTCCTTAGATAAAGGACTATCTTCTTGTCACTCTACTATAGACGGGTCAACAAAATATTGGACTTCAACATCGGAGGCCGCTGTTCGTTTCCTGACAGTCAGCGATGGCATGTCGTTCCCTAACCTTATGATAACGAAAGTCTCCTAATCTTAATCTTAACCATTAACCCTTAACTAGCAATCAAACTTAAACCACATCAGTTTAAGATCGTTCTTTTGTAACAGTAATGTCGATGGTGGCGTGGACTAACACATTCTTTTGACTTATTGACCAATTGGAACAAGCAACATACACTCCAATCTATTTATGGTATTATTTTCAGGTGTTTGATTAAAAAGTGACCCTGCCACAGATGATTCAGTTACATCTCATTGATCGCACTGATGTACGTATTACTTCCTATACACTTTATATTTTTACTCTTATGTTGTTGTAATTTACTTTTTCTATTGTAGTTGAATTATCTTACTCTAGTTACTATTCTCATTTGCGCTGGTGTCAGTGTTACTTCTTATACAATTAATACTCTATTGTTTATATTTTTACTCAATGGGTTTTTGTTATTCTTCTGTTGTAATCTTCGATCAAAATCTGGCACATGGATTTCCTTCGGAATTAAAAAGGTTCTATCTTATCTTATTTTATTAAAGTTTATGGTACATAAATACGATGCAATCAGGTACAACGTAGTTAACTTGACAGAGATTCAGTTCTGGGTGCGTCACAGTCGGGATTTGAATGTATAATAATATTTCAACCAGGAGCGACAAGTCAGATAAAGAAAAGACAATTGTTTGTTATTAACAGATGATATGTGATGATAAAGTTTTAAAAGACTCTACAGGGAGATTTGTAATCGAGGGTCGTCTGTCCGGAGCAGCCGCAAGATAAATCTGAACGATGTCATTGTTTCGTCGTGCTATTGGAGCTGATGTCATGATTGACAGCCCCGAACCATGACACTAAGGATATCATGAGTGAGGAGTTAATGGCAGATGTATGAGAAATAAACTACAAGCCTAAGCACACAAGAGTCTTCCTGACTGAACTCTCGCTAAAGCTTCGTAATCTGCAGCCTCCGGGGGATTAGTGGTAACACTGACATGCACAATGCACAGCCGATGCAGACATGGTGTTAGGGATCCCAAAAAAAAATTAGCGAAAATTTAAAAAACCCATCTTAAAACACATTTGTTTTCATTTTCACTTCCCCAAAATAAAGACGGTAAAAGTTTGTAAGTGGATGTTCTACATACCGTTACAGTCCTTTTATCTCTTTTTCTGGAACGCTTTGAAACAATTTCTTCTGGCTTCTGGCTTCTGGCTTCTGGCTGTTTGTTTTCCTCTCCTCCTGCTCTCAGCTCTGCATTTGCATCTTAAGTCATTGTCCTCCACTGACTTTTCGAAGAAAAAAAAAAAAGGCTTTCAATTGAGTATATTTAGCGGCTCTAACCCAATATAGGCCCGTGTGCAGAGCGACCCATTGAAGCGGCAGCGAGTCGGTGTCGTCTCACCGGGACTGCCGTGATCCTCTGCTGGATTTCTGAGCAATCACAAAAGCATTTCTTTTGTTGAATCTGTTTAGGTGTTACTCATCACACTTATCTGTCCACAGCATGTGCTCCTGCCTCATTCTGAATGCATTACGCCAAAAAACATTCATCCCCCGTCAAATGGTACACCTGTAGGCCCCGATACACTTCACCAACTCTGTTCTATTCCCGCTGTCTCCATTTACATTTCCTCCTCTGCTCGGCTGCTGCGGAGGGAAAACAAGCTGCTGGAAGGCCCGCAGCCCAGAATTATTCAAGTGTTTCTTCTGATCACTGCGGAGGAATGCTGAGCGGCAAGACAAGTGGCACACATCAACATCCTCATTGGGGTCGTCAAGTAGTCGAGTTGATCCACCGCTGAGCCCGAGGAGTGTTTGGAAAATGTCTGTGTTTCTATCATGTGTGGGTCCTTTCTCTTTATTTACTGTATAACTAACACATAACACTTGTATCTGTAGATTATATATCTTAAAGTTTACATATATGTGTACATGTAAATATCATCACTGTCAAATACAAATGTATAACCGTACTGTGATATCTACCTTCTTCGTGTATAAAAAGCAACCTGTTACATTAAGCATTGACTATACTTTTATATATTTACATCTGTACATCGTCAAATGTTTATGGTTACTTTGGTCAGCTTTCTTGTCCTTCTGATAACTGCTACTAAAGTGGATATTAAAGATAACAATGTAAAACACTGGCTTGAACATATTATTTGAACATCAAGCAGCGCGGAAGGAAGTGCAACAAACTGCAGTTCCTCTAATGGCCACTTGAGGCTGGCCCAAAAGTGAGTCAATTCCCATTGACCTCCATGTTAAAATGGACAGTACGGGGGAGTATTTTTATATAACTCACCCTTAAATGACGTTGGAGGAGTCCGCTGCTCATTTTTTTCCAATAGTCACATTTTGTTTAAGAATGCCTTGTTTTGTTTAATGAATTATAGATGCTTGCTGATGACGCAAGCTAGCTCTAGCGTTAGCTGCTAACGGTACCTAGCCCTACCGGGCCTCGCTCCTCTCCAGCTCCACCATGTCGTCCAAATATGGCTCCGAAAGTCCACGCTGGCGCCAAAAAGCCGAACTCGAGGTTTCTAAATGTCAAGTCAACAAACCAAAGGGTGACGTCACGTTTATTTAAAGTCTACGTCAAGGGTATTCAATTAAAATTCAGCGAGGTCCAGTTAGAGAGAATTTCCTCAAGCAAATGTCCGGAACATCACAGTAATGTCTAACTTGCGCTATGAATTAGTCCCATATTTATTGAAGTAGCCTAGCAGTTGTATTAACATCTGTATGTAGTCAATGTAGTCAACAACTGACTGTCATTTCAAATATAGAAAGTTCAAGTGAATAATATCTCAACAATATTTACTGTCAGATTTCAAATTGAACTGGATGAATTATAAATAATACATACTCTAATAATAAATAAATAATCTCTCATTTCAAGTAAAATAAGACTGGATTAAAAAATAAAGGACATTACAGAAAGCTTTTTAAAAAATGTGCATCTTAAATTAAGGTACTTAACTTTAGAAAGATGAATTGAACTGAATTGCCCTGCAGCTTAAAATTCAGTTCATTCAGGTGTGAAGTGATGTCATCCAAAAAAGCCACGATATTATATTCTCATCTTCTAATAAGAGAAATTTGTGTGCAGCAACTTTATCTATGGTTATTAAAACCACTTGTTTCAGCTCCTTTCCTCTCTGTTAACATTATTGTTGGACAGTGAATTTATGTGTTAAGATTCTGATCATATTGGGCTCTGAGATTGTTTATTTTCTGTGCCTTCATTTTGGATGTGAGTGGGTACTATAATCGTCACGGTCTCTGGACATATAAGACATACTGGTTTTGACACAACAACTGGTTGTGGGAAGAATGAACATTTAACAGTCTGTCCATTCTTGGTTCAAGGCTCAGGTCTCACTGCCCACATTTCTCTTTTTGGAGAACGCCATGTGAAAAAACTTCTCTGACTCGCGTACTCTCTGACTGTTCTCTTGCCGCGTTTCTCCCGTGTTTGTTTATCTCACTCGAGTTGAGGGCGATACTTATCGGAATACACATATTTGATTGGCCGAGTAGCCACATGAGACAATTTACAACGCATGTAATTGGTAAAAGTGTGTTTCCTGGACAGCTGAACGAGGCTGTAAGGGCTAGAAAAGCTGAGCCGGTTAAAATAGAAGCGCACCGTTAACATTTTTGAATTCTCAATTATCTATCGGTTTTAGTTCTGGGTCCAGATACAACGGCGTCTGGACCCGGACCTGGACCGTGGTCCGCCTATTAGTGACCCCTGGTCTACGTTTAAGGTTTCTGTCTAAATTTAGCACAAATTGTAACTGTATTTCCAGAAAATGAGCAAGAAAATGCAAATAAGTGTACATCCACGACTGTAATGTGTAACAACTCAGTTGCAAATACAACCCAGTAACTGAGCGTTTCAACATGAAGCCTCAGAAACAGGTGATGGGGAATGGACGTGAATGACTGCAGGTCAGGAGGGAGCGGCAGGGCCTGTAATTACAGGAGGGTTAGTTTTGCAGTGAAACGAGCAGATTGGGAGAAAATAATGAAAATTAATCAAGTGATGTTTTGACAGTTATGCAAATAACAGAAGTTCGGCACATCAAGAAGATCGCTCTAATTCTCCAGTACGGAGTCATTAAACCACGACAGGTGAAGACGAGCTCCAGTCAAACCTCGAACAGATGAAAACAAAGTAGAAAACATGATGGAAATGTGACATTTGTGACATGTGACGTTTGTTTCATGTATTGAAACCATAAAATGTATATAAGAAGTGGACGTAGTCATCATGGTGTCTCCCATTGGTTTATGGACTGCTGCTTTGAAGCCTCGAGTTCGACGATTTTGCCGTCGTCATCTTGGCTTTCAGGGCATATTTGGAATGTGGAGGAGTGACGTAGAGAAGCCGTATACGGCTGTGGGAGCGGCAGCGACCTGTCAATCACCTTGTAGCCCCGCCCTAAATCATACTCTGATTTATGAACCATTAATTACTAAATGAACATCATGGTGTATTGAAGAAGAAGATTGAGATCATAAACTCATGTTTACAATGTTTACTGAGGGAATAAATCAAGAGAGAAGTAGAGTCATTTTCTATAGACTTCTATACAACCAGAGGAGTCGCCCCCTGGTGGTCAGGAGAGAGAATGCAGCTTTAACACATGAAGCTTTGACTTCTATACAACCAGAGGAGTCGCCCCTGGTGGTCAGGAGAGAGAATGCAGCTTTAACACATGAAGCTTTGACTTCTATACAACCAGAGGAGTCGCCCCCTGGTGGTCAGGAGAGAGAATGCAGCTTTAAGACACTTCTGTATCAACTTCACTTCGCAGAAACGGAGGTTGCCGCTTGATTGAAAGGAAGGTTACGGCTCATCATCGCCACACGCTTCATCGTGATTTATTAGCAACTGCTGTTTTTTTATTTATTTTTATCAAAACACCAACTTTTCCTCCTCAGCTGCATCAAATGTTTTAATAAGTAAAGTGACATTTTTAAAAAGGCTCTTTAAGGCTGTTAAAGCATCAGCATGAATGTTAGAAACAGATCAAAACCTGCACTCTGAAAATGATCTGCATGGTTAGGCATCACTACAGGTTGTTGAGAAATAATGTTCTATTTTAAATTGGGTGAATTTAAAAAGGACCACAATATTTAAAACTGAAATCCCTGTGACACTTCCCCTGTGAAAACTTCAAATAAATAATATCCATCCATCTTCCATTTATCTCTATTACAAGTGAGGTAACCATCAATGTAAATTGCATGAAAGCTTTTCCCGTTCTTCCCTTTGCACCAAAGTGCAGCACAAGACTCATCTGAGACGGCAATCTAAATTCACTTCTCCTTTCCTCGGCTTTCTGAGTCAGATTTTTTTCAAGTTTCAGGAAGACTTTGACCTCAGAGGAACAAATTACCTTCATTTTTATCCACAGGATCTCTGGAAGACTTGGAGAAAGCCTCGGCTCGGCACCCTCAGAGTCCAAATCAATAACGGCAATGATGTGGAAAAGAAATGAAAGTGCGTGTCCTTGTTATGTTTTGAGGAAGGTTATCTTAATCAGAGACTCTCCGGGGCGGACAGTTCAGGTAAATGTGAGATGTGATCTCTGTAATGTTCATCTTCCTCTTCCTCTTCATCATCTTATGTCATTATCTGCAAAAACAGAGTCTGAATGTATTAAAAATATCAAAAATGTTGTCATCTGACGACGCCAGAACGCATCGAACGTCAAGTCTGCACGCTCTGAGATTGGATCTCCCATCGGGATCCGATCAGTCAGACCACATGCCGAGGTGATCCGGCTCACATTGAGTTCAGATCTCAGTGAGATGAAAACAATATGTGGACACAATCGGGACAAATGATCAAACGCAGGTCTCGGTCATCCTCCCATCAAACATGGGAGTTCCTAAACATGGGCTGTGTGTGTGTGTGTATGTGTGTGTGTGTGTGTGTGTGTGTGTGTGTGTGTGTGTGTGTGTGTGTGTGTGTGTGTGTGTGTGTGTGTGTGTGTGTTGTGTGTGTGTGTGTGTGTGTGTGGGTGTGTGTCATGGCAAAATAAATGTGGTCCAGGAGACACCTACTGTCAACCAAGCTGCCAACAAAAAGGTTTTCATTTAATGTTTCTGCCAACAAGGGGATACGTCGAATACCGATGTGTCTGAACCAAAAATAAGTTTCATAAATACGTTTCGTATCAGCCTTGTATCACGCTCACAGAAACGCACCACACAGGGTTTGAGGATAACTGCGCCTTGGACAGCGCAACGTCACAGCGCAACGTCACTGCGCAACGTCACTGCGCAACGTCACAGCGTAACGTCACAGCGTAACGTCACAGCGTAACGTAACAGCGTAACGTAACAGCGTAACGTAACAGAGTAACGTAACAGAGTAACGTAACAGCGTAACGTAACAGCGTAACGTAACAGGGTAACGTAACAGCGCAACATAACAGCGCAACGTAACAGAGTAACGTAACAGTGTAACGTAACAGTGTAACGTAACAGTGTAACGTCACAGCGTAACGTAACAGAGTAACGTAACAGCGTAATGTAACAGTGTAACTAACCTAAATAAATAACAAATGCCATTCGAGGACTTTCCTTACGTAACGTTACATAACAAGCGTAAAGTCAGCTTTTACTCTTTATTTCACACAGGACATGAACAGCAGTCTCCTGGGTGAAAGTCCGGTTTTTGTTCGTTGGTCTTAAGGACAAAGAAACAAAGAAATACAGGACTTTCAGGAAGAGTAGGAGTGATCCCTCTCACAGAACGCAACAAATGTCATGTGTGCAGGAAAATAAAGAAATATGGAAATTAAAGAATAGACAATCCAGATGAATTATAGATTGTAAATATTTGTGAAGTATGGATCATCACGTTAGCCAGATTATTACATGTTTGTGTTAAAAAGCCAAGCTGCATTGTTTTCCTGTGAAATCACATTTATTCAGTCCCATTTCCCACTGGTTTCTCGCCAGTTTGAGCCTCATTTGCTGAAACCCACTCCGTCCCATGAGCTCTGACTCTGCAGTGAGCTCCTGATAATCACATCAGCAGACAGATGGCAGGGTGGCAAGGAAGATAAATAAATAAACGGAAAAAAAAACAACCTAAACCCACAGCTATTAGCGCTGACATCGTCCTTGGTTCCTGAGCCGGTTTCCGACTCCCACAATCCTCGGGGTGTCTTTGTGAATAAACACGAAGCCTCGGAGCGACGCCTTAATGAAGAATAAAGGCTGCTCTTCCTCTCGCTGCCAAAGTTAACAGTAAATAATGCACCGGGTGCGTGACAGGGCGGCATGTGGATCGTTAATTTCAGAGCATCCAGGATGGGTCATCTGCGCCTGCAGGGGCCCCGGGAGGCCACCGCTAATTATAGCCTCTGCCCAGGAGGGGATGATGAAGAGGAGGCTGCTGGAGAGAAAGAGAGAGAGTGTGTTTATGTGTGTGTCGGGCTGATTGTGTATCTGTGTTTGTGTGTGTTCAGCACCTGTGTGTATTTTTAGAGCCACTTTATTTGAGGTGTGAAGCAAATATGAATCAAAGTCCCAACTCTTGTCGTTCTATGCAGATACACAGAGGAAGTGGATGCTGTCAACGTGACGGCACCCGTTGGTTTGTGGACGAGGTTCTTGAATCCTTGAGTTTGTCATTTTGTCCGTCACGACACGAGAGGGTGGAGCTTAGTACATCAAACCAGGCGACAACCTACAGTTCTGCGGAGTGAAGCCAATGCTTCATGTCTTAAAGCTGCATTCTCTCTACTGACCACTAGGGGGCGACTCCTCTGGTTGTATAGAAGTCAAAGCTTCATGTGTTAAAGCTGCATTCTCTCTACTGACCACTAGGGGGCGACTCCTCTGGTTGTATAGAAGTCAAAGCTTCATGTGTTAAAGCTGCATTCTCTCTCCTGACCACCAGGGGGCGACTCCTCTGGTTGTATAGAAGTCAAAGCTTCATGTGTTAAAGCTGCATTCTCTCTCCTGACCACCAGGGGGCGACTCCTCTGGTTGTATAGAAGTCTATAGAAAATGACTCTACTTCTCTCTTGATTTATTCCCTCAGTAAACATTGTAAACATGAGTTTATGTCTCAATCTGTAGTTTCAAGTCTTCTCTGCAGGCTCAAGGAAATCGTACCTTACAACAAACTAATATTTGTTAGTTGTTCATTAGTTGTTCATGATGTTCATTTAGTAAATTATGGTCCATTTAGAGTCAAATAGACCATAAGGCATGCTTTAGGGGCGGGGCTACAAGGTGATTGACAGGTTGCTACCAGAGACGTATACGGCGTCTCTACGTCACTCCTCCTCAGTCCAGATACGGTCACATCCATTCACTGGTTGCAACAAAAAAAAAAGTTGGCAATGGCCAAATTACTGAGCTCGAGGATTCAAATCCGACCTTCCCTGTAGCTGGTGCTCTTATTTTTCTTTGCACCTGGTCTAGGGTCAGGGCAGTTGCCTATTTGCCTATTTGCCTGATTGGTAAAGCAAAAAGCTAAGTTAGTTTTGTTTAGTTTAGAAAAGGTAGGCAGACAGGGCAACACATTCTCACCCCAACTCATCAAATACTATGAGCTTTAAACTATGACACTCTACACAACCCTCAATGTGTGTGACTAACGAGTCACGTGACAAAATGTCCACCTTGTCTTTTAGTGACATTCTTAGATGCACAAAGCTAAAACACTACATTGAGTATGTTTTTTCCATCACCATCCACAGATCTCAAAGTGTGTAAACATCTTCACACTCTCTGTTTTTAAACTCTGGGATCTAACAGGAGAAGAAGATCAGGTTCTCTCACTCTGGATTCAGCACATTTGTGGTCATTTTGCACAACAGATTTGTGTGCAGCAGCAGCAGCCACAGCGACAGATGCTGTAGTTGTAAAATATTTCATGGTGACGAATTTGTTGATCTCCATTTATTAGTTTATGGTCTCAATCTCTAGTTTCGAGTCTTCTTCAATACAGCTTGATGTTCATTTCGTAAACTATGGTCCATTTAGAGTCAAACGGACCATAAAGCAGGGTATGCTTTAGGGCGGGGCTAGAAGGTGATTGACAGGCCTCTACCAGAGACGTATACGGAGTCTCTAGTAGCGGTAACTTCTGTTCATTGGCTGCAAAAAAAAAAACAAGATGGCGACGGTGAAATCGCCGAATTCGAGGCTTCAATACGTCAGTCCACAAACCAACGGGTGACGTCACGATGACTACATCCACTACTTATCTACAGCCTATGGTTTGAATATCACTGTTGAATTGTGTTTATTGGAAAACAATTATCGGAAATTGTTCCACGCAAAACAAACAATAAGTTAACAAACGCTTTATTATTATCCTATTTCAGGGACCCAAATTTGACGGGAAATAAACATTTATACGGAAACAAATATGGCACCAAAAGGTTACCATATTTTAAAGCTCCTACATTCTGAACTTAGTATTTAGTTGTACTTAGTATCAGTAAAGACCCGTCTACAGAAACCGTACCGCCTGCAGGCTAATGTGTGAGTTTGCATTTTCCGAAGAGTCGGTTTGTTAAAACCGTCTTTCATTGTGCGGTTTATAAATAGTCGACACGGTGAGATGCAAACAGCAGATTTCACATGCTAATCATCCATCTGATTTACATGTTAATATCACACAAGAATCACAGAGAATGATCTGAGACCGGCCCATCTGAATATGAATACATTCAATCTGCAAAAGTCAAACACCCAGAATGGCGTCGGCGAGCGAGCGCCTCTTCCAACGTGTACGGAGGCATTATGCTCAGGAAATGCCAGGCATAATGTGTTTTATGAAGAAAAAAGATAAAAAAGGGAAATAAAATGATTTAATTTGGGGATGCTGATGGCCGATAAACAGGCAAGCTGCCATTTCAGTCAAGAGTGTAGTTTTATTTTGATTTTCTTTTTAGTTTCTGGACACTAACAGACTCCTGCAGTTTCATCACAGATGGCATTTTGAGTTCAGGTTAAAAAAATTGTGTTTTGGTCCGCAGTCGGCTCAGGTCATAAATCAAGAGTGAGAAAATGAAAACTCAGCTCTTTGGGCTTCACTTCTCAGGCTTTATATATTTGAAATTCTCAGTCCAGGCCGATTAAGTAAAAGGGATAATGCCCGGAGAGATGTTTTAGAGGGAAACTTAGTCCCGGATTACAGTTGCAGTTTTAAAGACTACGTTTAAGTTGTGAATGGAAACATATATTTGAAATAGATTTAGTAAAAACATCTTGGTTTGGATTAAAATAAAAACACATTTTCACATTGTCTCAGTTGCGGGCGTAAATAAAAAAGTCCGTGTTGACGATGAGACCAGTGCAGAGCGGCGACCATGACAACGTCATTGTGACAATGTGGTGACGACACCGTGACAACGTTGTGACAACGTCGCGACAGCGTGGCGACGACGTGGCGACGACGTGGCGACAACATCGTGACGACGTGGTGACGACATTGCCACAACGTGGTGACAACGTGGTGACGACATTGCGACAACGTCGTGACAACGTGGCGACAACGTGGCGACAACGTGGCGACAACGTGGCGACAACGTGGCGACAAAGTGGCGACAACATGGTGACGACGTGGTGACGACGTTGTGACAACGTTGTGACCACGTTGCGACAACGTGGCGACAACATCGTGACGACGTGGTGACGACATTGCCACAATGTGGTGACGACATCGCGACAACGTGGTGACGACATCGCGACAACATCGTGACAACGTGGTGACGACATCGCGACAACGTGGCGACAACGTGGCGACAACGTGGCGACAACATCGTGACAACGTGGTGACAACGTTGTGCCTCCCACCGATGTCTAAGAGAAGCTCAGATAATAACTCACAGAGAGAGACAGTGACTTCAATCTCTAATATATTAATGTTCAAATGTTAAACGTGACATCGCAAAGAAGTTTTCCTTTTTGCTTTCAGCCAGTGATTGGAGGCTTCGTTCAGACGGTGATGACTGGAAATTGGAGCAATTGGGAAGAAGGAATAGAGGACGGATTGATGTTACTGGGCGTCTTGAGGGGAAACTTTGTGTGTGTGTGTGTGTGTGTGTGTGTGTGCTGTTTGTGTTAGATATTTTTTTTCCCTGTTCCTCTTCATCTTGTAAAGACAGTCTCTTTGATTCTGTTGAAACAAGCAATTCACTGAACTAACTTAAATGTGGTTGATTTGATTCGTCCGCTGGACGGAAAGCAACTTTAGTTTCATTCCCCTCGTCCACATTCAGAACTTTCCTCATCAGCTTTCAACCTTTTAATGCTTTACAGTCGTCGTCTCTTTTGGGAGAGTTGAAGACGCTCCTGTTGTGTTTCAAAAGGAATCACTCGTGTCTCCTGTTTGGAAAGCAGCGCGGAATATACAAAAAAACTAAATAATTTCTTGCAAGGAATCATTTGAATTTGTAACAATGTTGGTGAAGTGTAAAATGAGGGAGCAACTTCATCGCCACACCAACTACAACTGTGTGTAATCAGGGTTTTCTAAATGAAAGTGGAGATGGAAACCTTCGCTACCACTGCATGTATAAATACTGCATGAACACAAACTGTGTGAGCTGTACGTTGGTTCGACCTCCTCTGAACCCCGAACGCCAACTGTGTGGCCGGCGCCCGGAGACCACCTGGGACCGGACCAATTAAAACGTCTGAGAGTCGGAGAGAAGCTGTGACCCCCCTCCAACACACACACACACACACACACACACACACACACACACACACACACACACTAAAAATAAACTCTCTGTTGGTGCGTCAGAATCCATCAGGGTTGGCCGTCGGCTTCTGAAATCAGCTGACGATGTGACGGGAAAAAGCAGGATCGATGTTTATATTCTTAAATATGAAAAAGTGCAGAAGCAGCTGAACGTGTGTAATAATAAATATTGATTACGGAAGATGACCTGCTGTCATCAGCAGTCTGGAGAAACCGTTCCACTGGTTTTCAAACCCCATCTTCTCCATCAGGGTATTTATAGCAGGCACTGGTGGTGGAATGTTACGGTAAAGTATATTTACTCAAGTACTGTACTTAAGCACATTTTTGAGGTACTTGTACTTGTACTCAAGTCTTTTCTTTTCATGCTACTTTCTACTTCTACTCCATCTCAGAGGGAACTACTCATTCCAGTATCACGGCAGGTCGTGAAATAGTCACCAAACGCAATGTATTAAGTCAATAAAGATTTGTATTCGTGGTGGATCGACCAATTAAATGCATCCATGTGACGAAGCAACAGTCAAGTTAATAATATCCAAAAAGACGACTGTTGATGGGCTTTGGATGGGTCCAACAAACACCACGTCCTGTTTTTATTGTCGTGGTTTCCCAAACTGTTCGTGACAGTTTGCCTAAACTTAATTACCTGGTTTTGTTAAACTAAACCTAACTTCCGTTTTTTAACGTGATGTCGTCCCCAAAACAACATTCCGTGTCCCTGAACGCGAAACCAATAGATCGCATTTCGTGAATATTTCAGGAACTGAAATGTTGTACTTTTACTGCACTACATATATTTGACAACACTAGTTCCATACATTGAAGATTCAGATTAGTAATTAAAAAAAATAAACCAATAAAATGTGATGTTTTTTATTAAGGGTAAAGCTACCTGGCCATGTAGACAAAGAGCTTAATATTATTTACCTTTTATTTAACCAGATAAGTCAATTGAGAACCAGTTCTCATTTACAGCAACAGGAGGCGAGTCGTTACAAAACAATCTCAGACAAAAATATAAAAATGTACAATATATGAAACAACAGTGTTCCCGGAGGAGCAGATTCAGAAGCAGGTGCAGAGATCAGAAATGATTGTTTGTGATGAATTATTGAAGGAGCGTAACAGAATGAGCGTGTGGAGTTTCAGCTTCTTTTGGAATGACCGTGTAATGAAACTGCTACTGCTCAGCACAGGCATTTTTATGCATAAAATTAAAGTGATACATATGGACTTGTTGTTCTTTAGATTTTTTTTTTTATTTCCCCTCAGATTCTGTGTCGGTCTGTCACTTCCACCAACTCAATATACAACAAATGTCATTTTCCAAGAAGTAATTCCTCCCGAAATGTTTCCATTTACCAAATAACAACATTGTCTCACACACAGTGTCACAGTGTGGTCATAACATGATAATTACACTTTTAAAAAGCTCACAGCCAGCAGACAATCACCAGCGCAGATTCTGGATTTGTCCTGCTCTCCGTGGTAACTCATAAATATATATAAATAAATAAATAAATAAATAAATAAATAAATATATATATAGTGCCAGTACTCTCCTTATTCACATGTTTGTTTCAGCTGGTATCAGCAATCTTTATTCCATTCTGAATTTCTTCAGATAAAAGAATACTGGGAGATTTTGGGTTGCTCCTTCCCCAAGTAAGTTATTATTATTATTAATTTTAATATAAACAAAAAGGCCCCAGAAGACTAAACCTGCTACAGTTGAATAAATATTTAGTTATTCACACATTTCACAGCCTTCATATTCTGTAAAATCAACAGAGCAGATTTATAAAACTTTTTGATGTTTCATGATATTTGTTCTCAAATAAAAATGGTCGCGGTGAACAGTTTGCTAATTGTTTAACAAATAGGACGTGAACACTGAAATGTATAATTTACATGAATCATATTTTATGAAAGTTGCTGCCAAATAAACAATCGTTGTTTACTGATGTTCTTTCTTCTAACACTTTGAATCCAGCAAAGTCAAGACCGAACAAATTTCAATGAAAGAAAATAAGTAATAATAATATGTAACGTTTCCTCTCCAGAGTTTTCAGCCGCAGACATCATGAATATATTGATGTTAATTTGACTGAAGGGCAGATTCATCTGAACTCTGTGCGTCAGAATAACTCTGAAACGTTTCAGTAGAAAACCAATAAACCTTTCTTTGGTGTTTCGTAACCGTCTGAAGCTCGTTTGAATCGATCTGCGGCTCCTTGAATACCTCCTCCTCCTCCTCCTCCTCCTCCTCTTCCTCGTCCTCCTAGTCCTCCACTTCCTCCTCTTCCTCCTCTTAGTCCTCCTCTTAGTCCTCCTCTTAGTCCTCCACTTCCTCCTCTTCCTCCTCCTCCTCCTCCTCTTCCTCCTCTTAGTCCTCCTCTTAGTCCTCCACTTCCTCCTCCTCCTCTTCCTCCTCTTAGTCCTCCTCTTAGTCCTCCACTTCCTCCTCCTCCTCCTCCTCCTCCTCGTCCTCCTCTTCCTCTTCCTCCTTGTCCTCCTCCTCCTCCTCCTCTTAGTCCTCCTCCTCCTCCTCTTCCTCTTCCTCCTCCCCCTCCTCATCTTCGTCCTCCTCTTCCTCTTCCTCCTCTTTGTCCTCCTCTTCATCCTTCTCTTCCTCCTCCTCCTCCTCTTCGTCCTCCTCTTCCTCTTTGTCCTCCTCTTCGTCTTCCTCTTCGTCCTCCTACTCCTCCATCCTCCTCCTCCATCTCTTCCATCTCCTCCATCTCCCTCCTCCTCCTCCTCCTCCTCCTGCATCTCCCTCCTCCTCTTACATCTCCCTCCTCCTCCTCCTCTTGCATCTCCGTCCTCCTCTTACATCTCCCTCCTCCTCCTCCTCTTGCATCTCCGTCCTCCTCTTACATCTCCCTCCTCCTCCTCCTCCTCCTCCTCCTCCTCCTCCTCTGCTGTGCAAATGCAGATTCATTAAAACAATGTAAACTCCCAGGGAGTAATTGGCCCTGGGACCACCTACAGCGGCCGGATGAAAGTGCTTAGTAATGAGAAAAACCCAACAGAGTGTCTGTCAAAGAGCCAATTAAGCTGATGGAGCAGGATTTCCTGCCGGTGTCAGAGCTGTTTACTGGAGATGAGATGCAGAGAGGAAGAAGCTGAAACCTGCTGGAGTCTTCGTCATCAGTCAGGTGAGGAGACGCCGACTGCACTGTTTTTATTCTCTGTTTCCACTCGTGAGCGTACACGTTTCTCTTCCGTCTGTGTGTTGCTGTCGAATTAAGTTATAGAGGAGTTTCAGTGGTGGAGGAAGCATTCAAATTCTTAACTCCAGTAAAAGTACTAATACTACACCGTAAGAATACTAAGTTCTGGTTTGAAAAAGTTCTGCAAGGAAAAGTTTTAAAAATATTATGAGGAAAATTAACAAGTTTTACATTTGAAAATTTAAAGTAAAGTAAAAAAAAAAAAAAAAAGAAAAGAAAATGGATGAATATATTAAAATAACGAAAGGAAAAAGCGACACATCCTCACATTTAAGAAGTTATTGCATGCAATTGTCATTTCTGCATGAAAATCTACCAATTGATTCATTTATAACACTCATTACTTATATCACTGGAAATTTGGGTAAACTATTATTCCTTTAACAAAAACAAATTCCCAGAGACAACACAAAGGACGAGACCTCCGTGTGTGCGTTGACAATATTACGACACAGCACAGCCTCTAAAAGTGACGGTGCACTTCACATGAAATGTAAAAAAAAAACATTAACTACGAATGTTTACGGGGTTAGAATGACAGTCTTGTTTTCCTGCCTCTTCAGATCAGTGATGTCGCCGTCCTTTTTATTCAAATTCGTATTTTTGGACACCTCAGTGAGCTGAATTTAATTTCCCGTTTGTTGATTGTTTTGGCAGCGTCCACCCCGGAGCTGATTACTTGCTGGCAGTCACTTCATAAATACGACCGGTGTCTCCTGCCAACCTGCTCGGCTGATTCCTTCCTCTGTGGGAACAGACCCGGACCCGTCTGTCACTTTTCGGTTTCAGCCCAACACGGAGAGCGCTGATGGTTATTGCTGCTGGATGAGTCTAAGGCCTTCTGACACACTGTCACTTTTTTATTTATTTTTTACCAAAACAAAAGCTGCTGAAGAAAGTATCAAAAACAGATCAGGTCGTTTTGTGTATGTTTTGGTCATTTTTTTTGCTCCTGCGGGAGGAAACCGATCATGTGCAGGTGAAACGTGAGAGTCAGTTTGTGGTTTGATATGTTTATGGAACATTGTTGTAAAGCAGGCGGCAAACCTCCGGTTCTGAAAAGTGAAGCCAATGCTGAAGAGCCTTCAACCTGCATTCTCTCTAATAGCCATCAGGGGGCGACTCCTATATGGTTGTAACCATAGGAGTCGTAACTCACCGTCGTTCATTTAGTTTGTTCGTCCTCTGGTGCTTCAGAGAATAAAATGCAGCGCAGGGAGTATAAGCGCTGAAAAGTTGAGAATATTTCAACTTTTTTTGCGCGTCTAAAAAACGCTGGAAAAAACACGACGCCAGGCGGCTGTCCCATCGGAAAACAGTGGTTTTGATGCTTCGTCTGGGTAACGAGTAAGTGTCTTAAACTTCCATTGTCTCTCCTGACCACCAGGGGGCGACTCCTCTGGTTGTATAGAAGTCAAAGCTTCATGTGTTAAAGCTGCATTTCTCTCCTGACCACCAGGGGGCGACTCCTCTGGTTGTATAGAAGTCAAAGCTTCATGTGTTAAAGCTGCATTCTCTCTCCTGACCACCAGGGGGCGACTCCTCTGGTTGTATAGAAGTCTATAGAAAATGACTCTACTTCTCTCTTGATTTATTCCTCAGTAAACATTGTAAACATGAGTTTATGTCTCAATCTCTAGTTTCAAGTCTTCTTCAATACAGCATGATGTTCATTTAGTAAATTATGGTCCATTTAGAGTCAAACAGACCATAAAGCAGGTTATGCTTTAGGGGCGGGGCTACAAGTTGATTGACAGGTCTCTACCACGGTCTGGGAGTTGTCTGCATTTTCGTCTTAGAACTTGAACCCTCTCTCAGTGTGTTTTCAGTAGAGGCGTCGAAGCAGCTCAACGGGCCTCATAACGCTCTTGTTGCATGTTCGGCCATTTAAAACAATAGGTGGAGTCAGTTTGGGCCTTCAGAGGTCACCACCAAAACTAGTTTCATTTCACCGAACAAACCCATGGTGGGACCTGAACAAACAACCTCGGAAACCATTTTTCAGAAGATATATTCAAAAAGTTTGAGCTCCACGTATTGCATTCCAATAAATCTGCAAATACAGACTGAATATTCAAACTTTTGCCATTAAACAACATACAGAAGGAGCAAGATTTTTTTTTTGTCAGCAGTATGTCGGTCACAAAGTAATAAAATGGAGGTAAATCAGTAAATGTAGTTTTGTTACTTACCTCATCACTGTGGGCACAACGTCACAAAACCCCGAGAAACAACATTAAAAAGTTAAACAGAAACATAAGAACACGGACTGAGAAGTATAAACACAATCTCTCACCCGAAGGCTGTTAGAGTGTTAAACAACAGGCCCGAGGACAGCAAACACCTGATTAAACGGAGAAAGCAACAACAATAAAAAAACGAAATCCAAAACCGGGAGAGAAACTCAGAAGAAGCCGTTTCAACTTCGGCTTTTATTTCAGTGTGAAGACGAAGCTTCTTTTCCTTCGGTTGGCCGCGAGAATGAGAAATGAGAAGCGGCGTCGGGGGAAATAAAAGCAGGATGCCCGCAAGGCCTCACCACTCAGACTCTACCTGTCGTCTTCGTCTTCATCGTCTTCCTCCTCCTCCTCCTCCTCCTCCAGGAGATGCAGATATATTCATTACATGCATGGGGAGTTCTCCCTGGCATCTCGTATTGATCCGGTCTCTCCGGTTCCACAGCTTGTATCGATCACATTGACTGGCTTTTTGCTCCTTCTTTTCTTTCTTTTTTTTTTTTTTTCTTTTAAAGGATGTAATGAGGTGCACACAGAGTTTCCTGCCAGACTCAGGTTGGTATCATGTTAAAGGACAAATGCAGTGTGAAGGGACTTTATGTTCATTCCTTTGCAGCTTCATGATATTGGGATGTGTAGTATTTACAAGTGAAGTGGTGGAAGAAGTACTCAGATCTTCTACTGCAGTACAAGTAGCAATACTACAGGAGAAGTAAATTAGCACACTCTTAATGAAGAGTCTCATACTGAAGCATCAAAAGCGTCTTTGCAGCAAAAAACCACTTCCTGTTTTCACCAAGAGGACGTCTGACTGGAAAATCAAGAAGACACCAAAACCCTCAACCATCCATCACAAAAACAACAATAATGTACTTTTCCTCTCACCCGAACTGTTCCCCGTCAAACAAACCCAAACATGGCGCCGACTTGTGAAACATTCCTTTATTATAAATAGATCATTTGTATAAAAAAAACAGGCATGCTTCAATTCCACCATGGCATTTAGACATTTCACAACCAAAAGCTAGCGGTCAGTTAGCCGAACACAGCGACGGACTCGTCTCAGAATGCAGGTCGACGGACGGACGACATGAGACAAGATTCAGAAAATTTCACGACCACAAGTTTTTTTTGTATTTTTTTTTTTTGTTGATTTTTTCAAACGCACAATTAGAACAACAACAAATAAGTTTGGTCCCCAAAATTACTTTTTTCCGTATATTTTTTTTAGACTTATTTTAATCATTATTATTTTTTCATCTCTCAGGTTTACCGTTCTCCTGCTTTTTCTCGCGGACTCTCGGATTTTTCATCTGCGCTCCCGTCGGGTTTCTGGGCTGTTCAGGCCCGTTGCCTTTCTGTCTGTAAACATAAAAACACCACAGATGCGTTGGTCCAGTTTGCTCAGATCCTTTTCAGATTGTTCAGAGCACCTCGCGGTGACGTCTGACAGAAATCTGATCCTTTAAATGTCTCGGGACGTCCTCGCGTCGGAGGAGTCGTTGATTCACATGGCGTGGTTGGTGTAGCTGACGTAGGTGGTCTTTGTTGGCGGCACTGAGGAGAGAAAAGGAAACAGCAGGTTGGTAAAATGACACCTTACTTTCACTAACAACACTTATTTCACGGCATATTCTGAAATTGTCACAAAATGCAATCTATTGGTTTTATGCACAGGGACACAAGTTGTCTTTCACAACTACTTTCTTTTCAGGCCGACATTAGGTTACAAAACTAAAATAAATTTTGTGAGGTCTTAGCAAAAAAATCTTAGTTGGGCTTAAAATAACTACTTTCACTAAGGTTTAGGCAACAAAACCACAACGTTAGATTTAGGCAACAAGACAATGTTGTTTGGTTTCGAAAAATTGCCACGAACGTTGGGTTCAGGCAACAAAAACATGTTTTTACCCTGAATTTGTCGCACCAACTAACTTAAGAATCAGGACTAATTTCTGCCAGATGGATTATTATGACGTTCAGTTTGAATGTGGTCAGACGTTGTCGTTGGCCGTCTGCAATTTTAAATAGTTCCATGGAAAAATTTAAGTTAAGTTCAAACCAATAGTGGGCTTGTTTTAATATTACTGGAGAAGTATTTTACATCATAATAAACATGTAAAGTGTCAGTAATCTAACTCCTGTGCCGTCAAATTTTGAGTCCTTTTTTGGGTGGTCATGTCCAGAAAAAAGTCATGGAAGTAGGATGGACCACTGGTCTGAGGCCAGATTCTCTAGATCCTACAGATCTTTTCATTGGCTGAGGGAAAGTGTTTCACATTGACCTGCAGTTAGGAGTCTGGGAACTTTGGGAACAAATGGAAAAAACATCTTTTCACATCCTGGACGCCCTCGGTTGTCTCTCTTTATGTTCAAGCAAGACTCTCCAATGACCAGACCAGCCTATCTGGAGTCAGGTCTTCTTCAAAATATCCTCAACTTTTTGCTTACTATTCTGCATACTACTCTCATTATATGAATCATTTCTGTCATATGCATTGACTGTGTTCTAATTATATTATGCTGTTCATTCTGTACACATGACATCTGTTTTCTGTCCATCCTGGGAGAGGGATCCTCCTTTCTTCCTGTTTTTTCTCCTCGTTAAAGGGATTTTTTGGGGGAAGTTTTCCCTGAACCGATGTGATTGGATAGAGGATGTCGGATGTGTACAGATTGTAACACATCCGACATCCTCTGAGGCAAATTTGTGATTTGTGATTTTGGGGCGATGCAAAATAAATTGAATGGAATGTATTAATTTACATGTTAAGATAATTTCAATAAATATGACAAAACATGCTCTTGAACAAGATAACCAATAGCTTTAAATAACACTTTTTGAGCGATCCATCCATCCATCCAGCCATTATCTTCCACTTATCCAGGTCGCGGGAGCAGTTTAGCAGGGTATTCCAGACGTCCCTCTCCCAAGCAATGTTTTCCGGCTCTTCCTGGGAGACCCTAAGGCGTTCCCAGGCCAGAAGTGATATATAACCCTTCCAGTTTGTTCTGGGTCTACCTCAGGGATTCTTACCAGTTGGACGTGCCCAGAAAACCTCTAAAGGGAGGCGTCAAGAAAAACATCCTGATCTGATGCCCAAACCACCACAAAACACCAGCGTCTCTACTCCGAGCTCCCTCCAGATGTCTGAGCTCCTCACCCTATCTCTGGGGCTTTTCATTTATTTTTTATTTTTGAGAGATCCTCGATTTCAAACATCAAACTTTGGTTAAACTCCTGCTAGCATCCCCTCAAGGCTGCAGTGTTCATTATAGCCACAATACGAATGAACATCCTGATCATTTAGCCATTCTTGATAACTAAAACTGTAACGTTAGGAGGACGGTGCTCCAGGAAACGTCAGAAAGAGTTTGATGTATCTTCTGGGAATATTCCCACTGAATGTACAGGTAATCTATCCAGCAGCACCAAATAAGCCTCACAAGAGTTTTCGTCTCATGTAGTTTGACTCTTTCTCCTTGACTTCCTCACCTCACACTGAACGCTGCAGGATGAAAGAGGCTCCTCTCGTATGTGAGGTTGAGCTGCTGCTTGTTAGATTAAGCAGATCAGTTCAGTCAGCACATCTCTGATGAGTAAACAATCCGACGTCTCCCATTTTTTTGCTGATGGACCGAAAAAAGCAGCTTTGAAGTGTAACTCTGAGCTGTAAACAATTTCATCAGATCTGGTCTCAGGTGATGTCTAAACCAACTCCAAGTCAACTTCCTGTTAAATCCTCATTAGAGAGGCTGCTCTCTGACTTCACCTCCACATGGTCGACTTTACAGAGAAGTTGACAGGCTTCTTCTCACAGCACCTTTGTTCAGAGAATGTCAACATTATTCCCTATGAACTTTTTCTTGTTCATCAGTACGTGCTGCTTTATTGGAAATGCTTCCCACATGAAGGTGACTTGTTCGCCACAGTCAGATAGAAGATCTCTGTGCATCCAGTACAGAAATGCACTATATGGCCAAAAGTACACCACCGTTTAAAACTTAAGTAATCTCCTGCCACAACAGCTTGATTGTCTGAGAAGACAACTCTATATGTTTGAATGGTCTTTCATGCTTTTAGGTTGTAGATAGTCCCCTTTCTTTTCTTTTGTCCTCTCCACTGCATCGGCCCCTTGACGCGGTGGAGGGGTTTGTGGCGAGGGCCCGATGAGCTGTGAGCTGTGTTATCAGGGGCAATAGGTCCTGATAGGGTCTTCCCAGGCAAAGTGGTCCCAGGGAAGGTGCCAGACCAATTACCCTATTTGAATTGGCCAGGAAAGAGTTGTACCACTTTGCCCAGAAAAGGGAAAAACTAACCCCCTAACGGAGCCAGACCTAGGAGGGGAGCCAGTCGGCGAGCGTCTGGTGGCCGGGCCTTGACACATGGGACTCTGCTGGGCACAGCCCGACAAATCTACGTGGAGCCGTTGCCCTTAGGGCCCACTACTTGCAGTGATAGGCATTTAGGTTGGGGGCATTGTTAGCCAGGAAGCAGACAAAATGAAAAACGCTGCTCAGCCTGCTGCCCAGTGACCCCGGATAAATGGAAGTTAATGTGTGGGTGGATGAATGGATCCAGAGAGCAACTGTTGAATAAGAATAGAATAAATCACCAGTCGTTGGTTAAAGAAACAGGAAGCATCAACATGTGTGCAGATTTAAAGAGGAACAGCTTCCTGTATTAGTGTCAGTCAATAGAAGGTTAGTCTAGGGTTAGCACAATTGGAATATCAGCTGAACATACTATAAAGACCGAGCGCATTATTCTGCATTCTATTAACCTCGAGGATTGGAAGTCGAATATGTTAACAATACCAGTTGATAATGCATTGAGCTGTTATTTTGCGCATACAAACACCTTAGCAACATGTTCACAGATAGAGGTTTGACAGTGCTGTATGTGCGACTGATTTAATGCGACACAAGTAAGATAGAAGAGCATATTTCTACAGCATTTTTGGTTTTTTTTACTGTTAATGCGCCGAGCAGCCATCTTGGATTTTGAGGTTGGGGTTATTGGGGTTCGCCCAACTTTCTGTGTCAGAAATCAGACTTCGGGGAAGTTCCATTTGAAATTCTCGACTGGGAATCCAGAAATCTGCGACTTCCCAATTCAAATGGGATGCAGCATAAGTCCCACCCATACCTGAGGGGGAAACAATTCATCGTTCTCCATTGACTTCGTATTGTGTGATGATGCCTCCTTGTCACATTTTTGTCACATTAGCTAGCTGCAGACATTTTGTTAGCTTTTTAGCCCTTGGTGTCATATCATGGCTCTGATTGTTTTCTGCTCCAGTTGGCATAAAAAAAAATGGACTAACCCTTGAACTTGTGGTTCAATAGTGATCGAGGGTCAATGACGCTTTTCTGGACTGCAAAACATCCGATTTCAACAGTTTTCTCCCCGTCATGTAACACTGTTGGGTTGTCGACTAAATGGGAGTTTTAATAATTTAATTCTTCTTCATTTGGGGCCAAAACTATTTCATATGTAAATAATTAAATTGGTGTCTGAATGATATTGTTTATATCTGTGTAAATATTGTTTATGGAAAGAAAAATAAACAGCTGACTTTTAAAAAGTGTAAGTTCAGAAAAACTCCTACTCCAATAATGTTTTTTAGTTATAACACAACGTTTAATTTTCTAAATATCGACAAACTTGTGGTTTAAACAGTTGCCAGTGCTAAGGCATTACACTTTAATGCCAGCTTTGCCTGTACAACACAGGGTTCGATCATTTTAAGAAGCCCCTCCGCCCACTCACCGCTGGCCTCCACGCCCTCGCACAGCTCCGTCTTCACCTCCCCGTTGGGCCGCTCGGCCGCCAGGTGCGACAGCTTGGTGGTCATGGTGGCGGCGGTGACGATGGCCTTGAAGCTGCGCTTGCGTTTGGGGACGTTCTGCTCGGGGTGGACGATGATGACGTAGACCTTCGGCATGTAGAGCATGCCCAGAGAGACGGAGGCGCTGAGGCTGAGGGAGACGGTCAGCGTGGCCGTCTGGATGTACATCTGAGGAGGAAGCGGAGGGGACGGGGTTATTGACAGGCGGCGGTGAGATTCAGAACAGCAGCAGGAAGCCGTCTTGAACCATCACGCCCTGAGAAACCTATGGTTTACTCCCTGTGTACTGCGATGTCCAACAAACCTACAAACTCCACCTACTTCATGTTTTCACTTCACAAATACAACATTTTAACATACAGACAAACTAAATAATTTCCTCAAATCAACAATCTGCTCTTCCATGAAACAAAAATGCGAGTTTTTATTGTATAGTTTTACACTTTTCTGCTGAGCAGCAGTTGGTGGTGCAAGGAATGGATCTACGAATGCAAGAAAGAAGAAGACTGCAAGCTTTCAAACACGGGAGAAAAAAAACCAATGAAAGTTTCAAAATATGAACAAGTTGTCATTGCAAATGTTTTCTGAGGAAGGAAATGCATTCGAGACGTTTGTTAGAAAGGATGCACTTACAGAACAGTTTGAAGGAAAATTAGTGTCAGTCAACTGATTACATCCCTCAAATTACTCATTTTTCGCTCTCAAATGGTTGTTTCCTTAAATTGCTTAGTCAAGCTGTTTAATCATCATTAATTCCCTCAAACACTTTGATCAAAATACTGATTTGTGTTTATGAACCTTTGGAGCTTAAAGGTGTCATTGTGTGGAAAGAAATACATTGTTTACTAAAACACGCTCCTGAATTAATAAATGCTAATGAAGAATGTGAGATGGAGAAAATAAAAAAATAAGTCTGACACCTGAGCTCCAAACAAATATATTTATTTGCTCCCCTAAAATATTGTACATGAAATGAGTTTCATTTCCTCGAAATATGAAAATGCGTTTGTGCTTATTTCCTTCAAAGATTTCTTCAAATTAATTCTACCATGCCCTCGTTTGTTCGTTCAAAATAAACAATTATATATAAATATATCATGTTATAAGATCCAGTGATGAAAGAAGCACTCAGATCTTTGACTTAAGTAGAAGTATTAATACCACAGTGTAATAATACTCAAGTAAAAGTATAAGCATCAAAATATACTTAAAGAAGCAAAAAATAAAGACACTCATTATGCAGAATGGCCCATTTTAGAATCATATAGATCATGTTTAGTGGATCATAATTATTAATAAATTCATGTGCCGAACACTTTGATGTTGCAGCTGGTAAAGGTGGAGCTCATTTAAATGACTTTGTACTGCTGAGTAGCTTAAACTATCATTATTTATTAGTGGATGTATAATTTGTCAATGCAAAGTAATTAAAACTGTCAGATAAAGGCAGCGCAGTGAAACGTATAATATTCAAGTAGAAAGTAGCAAAAAATGGAAATACTGGTACCTCTAAATAGTACTTGAGTAAATGTTTCCACCACGGCTAAGATCCCAGTCTCTTGACTAAATACAGACTAAATGATGGCCTGAACTCAGCAGGAATAACTCCATAAGTTTTCATTAAAACGAACAGATGGTCGACTGCTTGGTTCATTTACTGGAATCAATCTAGTGACTCGTGTTTGTGGCTGATAATTTCGTCTCCTCTTGCAGATCCTTTGGCACATAACCAGCCGTCGTTTAGAGCGGGAAAGTCAGAGTGCTTAATATGTTGAGCTGCAGTTTTCACTTTGCTGTTCGGGGGAGATTATGCCCTTTGAGCAATTGCGAGACTTTTAATGTGAAACATCTGCAGGAAGTGATAAGTTTCTCTGACAGGAGCTTTACTGCGATTCACCAAAAATGGCAAAGTGGAAGCAACTGGAAATAATGAAGAAGAGAAAGTGTTTTCAGCCGAGCGGAGGGTATGATGTGAGTGTTAGGGAAATTAAATGTACTTCAACTAAAAACAAAGACAACAGGTAAACATGGCCTGTCTCTAGGCCTGTCTTAAAGGTCACATATCATGCTCATTTTCAGGTTCATACTTGTATTTGAGTTTCCTACTAGAACATGTTTACATGCTTTATAAGTTCAAAAAACACATTATTGTTCTCATACTGTCCGTTTGAATATACCTGTAATTACCCTCCGTCTGAAATGCTCGGTTTTTAGCGCCTGTCTCTTTAAGAACCGCCCTCGTAAATGCCCAGTCTGCTCTGATTGGTCAGGGTTTTCCGGGGTTAAAGCAAACTTTATTTTGTGACCAAATAGGGGAATTACAATTTCCGGATCAATCAAACGATGCCATGGGCCCCCAAAAATTGTTTTTTCCCCATAGACTTAAATTGGGAAAGAGACGTCTGTAACTCAGCGGATAACTTATTTTAAAATGAATTAACTTCCCAGTACAAACACTTTGATATCCCTTATTTACATCATTAGGTCCTAAAATTTGTAAAATGCACTAACAGCGGACTCCAAGGCTATTTTCTTTTATGTGAATGAAAACGAGGCTGGACCGAGGGCTGGGAGGCGGGGCTAAAGGAAACGCTAGAGCACATGCTCTATGGGCCTCTTAACGGACCCTCAAAATGTGAATTTTATACTCGACAGTCAAATTTTCTTTGCTTAATGCGCCACTGAACAACTTTGATAGGAACGAACACGGCGTCACCTCCAATGCTGTATCCAGTTTTGGCTACATGCATTTCTTAATGGATTGAGCGTTTTGGTACATTTACAATATTTTTATAGCACCCAGACCTGCTAAATGGTTAAAGAAAAGACATAAATATAACTTTTTACAATTTTAAATAAATACAGTATTGGTTCTGTCTGCAGCTGAGATGAATAAAAAAATCCACATGAACTAGAGGTAAAAAAAAAAGGTATAATCCAGCAGACGTAGCTATACCTACAAAAAATAACTAAGTTGTTTCCTGTGAAGATGGAAGTGTATTGTATTGTAAAAAGACTGTATTAGTTGACACGTGTTGCAGGACTTTTGTAGGAAAACGCAAAAAAAATGAGGAGCAACTTTTTGAAAGATATTATACGAATTGTTTAGGATCAATTGAAAAAAAACACTGGAAAATAAATTCTTGTGTATCAGAAACTTTTAAAGTGTTCAAACGGAAATACTGAACGAGTTTCACCTCCTCTCAGCCCGTTAACTGGGAGCTGTGTGATTGTTCTCAGTGGTGGACTGTTTAACTGGTGGAGCAGCTGGACCATCGTTAACTCATAATGATCTCTGTCTCTCAATAACAACAACAACAACAACAACAACAGCAGCAACAACAACATCAGAGCAGAGAAGTGCCAGGACTCTCTCTCTCTTTCCCATCTCAGCTTGACAGATGACCCTGAACGCATCATTAGTCTCCGTGCTGCGTTTATGAGCCAGTACGAGACTATTGATTCTCCGGGTTGTTGTCTTTGTCTGTAACGATGAGTCTTTACTGGCAGAGTTAGAGACCTGATTCACAGAAATACTCACTTTATGTACATTTACTCAAGTACTGTACTTAAGGACCATTTTGAGGTACCTGTACTTTACATTTTATGTTACTTTATACCTCAACTTCACCACATTTCGGTACTTTTTACTGTGACAACATTAGTTACTGTGCAGATTCAGATTAATATTACAATATATCATTTATTATATCTAATATTGAGGATTTACTATTATAGATTAATCTATAAAGTAATTAATATTAGTTCCACATTTAACATCTGCAACATCAAAGAGAAGAAAACATTAATGCATCAATAATAATAGTCCAGTAATGTAATATATATTATTCTGAAACGGACCATTCTGCATAATGAGTACTTTTAGTTTTAGAACTTTGAGTATATTTTGATGCTGATGATTTCATACTTTCAATTCAGTAAAGTTTTAAATGTACGACTTCTACTTAAAGGGACAGTGTGTCGGCTATGCTGACATATAGCGGTGTGTTTGCATATTGCAACCAACTGAATCCCCCTCTGCTCACTCCTCCCGTTCCACGACTGCAGTAACGAGAGTGTGAGAGTGAGTTTCAGGTGATCGTACACAAATCGAAACATAGTTATGAATATTATATTCCATTTCTGCCAATAGATCCCCTGAAATCCTACACGCTGGCCCTTTAAGAGAGTGTTTTCTACTCTGTCGTATTGCAACTTTTAATTAAATAAAACTTCTGTAGTATATGGTCATTAATTAAATGATGTAAATTATCTCAATAAACCTGAGAAGGTAATCTACGAAATATATATCCTCATGAAAATAAATCATATTAAACTAGTTTTGATGTTTGTATGTAAAAACAAAGTCAATAATTTCTAAATATGCAGCAATAAATATTCATTTGATGTCAGTAATAATCAAAAAAATATCCAAAGTCGTGACATAGCCGAATCTCACACACGCACACGCACGCACACACACACACACACACACACCATGCAGAGCTCAACCAGGCAGCTCAGGCCTGGTTTTTTTTCTTCTCTCCTCGCCCCTCCAGCAGCTCTCACAAACACACCTGTGCACACACACTCCCAACACACAACAACACCGCCTGCACAGAGAACCGCCCGCGTCGCCACGGCAACCGCCTCACAAAAAAACTCGAGGCCCGGGTTAATGGTGGCCGTGTCAAACTGTCAGTGGGGTATCCTCAGTGGGGCTCTGATCAGCCACCAGGATGGAGGGGAAGGAAAGGGAAACGTGGCGACAGATGGCGAGGCCCCCCCAACTCCTCTCCCCCCCCCCCCTCCCCCAAGAGCCCAAAACAGCGATTCCAGCGATACATCAAGGATTCATTATGAAAATGTATGACAGACAGCGAAGCATAAACTCATTTGTGGGCCTGAGAGTAAAAAAAAAAAAACTAGCTCTGAAATGATTTATGTGGCCTCTCCGACACAAGCTGTTGTCCCCAAAACACAAACGGCACGAACAGCGTGAAGGTCAAAGGAAGCGGATGAAAGGGAGCTGGGGGGCCGACTCATGGACATCCGCTCCGTATCACGGAGTCACATGTAGGGACATCCCTCTCCGGTTGTTTTTTGCCCCCGATCCTGGTCCTTTTATACCGAGTGTCCCCTTTAGCATGCTGAATGTAGATTCCTGGGAACCAGACGGATCTGTGAGCTTGTGTTATTTTCCGCTTTTGGGCAAATTTCCAACCACTTGAGATCCGACTGGCCAATCACAAGCGTTTATCTGTCAGTCACAGAATTTGAATTTCCCCACGTTTGACATTGTCCAATCAACGGGTTACCTGTCACTCTGTATAACTTCATGTTTTACAGACTGTATATGAGAAGTGGATGTAGTCATGGTGACGTCATCCGTTGGTTTGTTGACTAATGTTTTGAAGTCTTGAGTTCGGTGATTTGGCCGTCGTCATGTTGTTGTTTTTTGCAACCAGTGAACAGGAAGTGACCATATCTGGACTCAGGAGGGGTGACGTAGAGACGCCGTATACGTCTCTGGAAGAGACCTGTCAATCACCTTGTAGCCCCGCCCCTAAAGCATCCCCTGCTTTATGGTCTGCTTGACTCTAAATGGACCATAATTTACTAAATGAACATCATGCTGTATTGAAGAAGACTTGAAACTAGAGATTGAGACATAAACTCATGTTTACAATGTTTCTATACAACCAGAGGAGTCGCCCCTGGTGGTCAGGAGAGAGAATGCAGCTTTAACACATGAAGCTTTGACTTCTATACAACCAGAGGAGTCGCCCCCTGGTGGTCAGTAGAGAGAATGCAAGTTTCAAGACACTTCCGCATCGGCATCACTCTTTAGACCTGGAGCTTGCCGCCTGATTCAGACATAATAAAATCAGTTTGAACAGGAACCAGAACTAAAATGCAACAATGTGTCATTTTAGTTGGTTCGGACCAAATGAACCCAACTACACCTGTTAAAGCACCCCGAGAGGAGCGAGTGTGTGTGTGCATCTGCATCTTGGTTTACGAACAAAACATCCCCATCCCCCTCAGCTGTACTTTGTGGTTTTAGTGCTGAACATGTTTTTTTAGCTGGTATAATATCTAAAGTCTTTGCTGTGGTGTGGTGTGGGGCACAATTATTTTGCCAAAGATCTGCATGGAATAAAAATAATAAGTATGCAGTATGTGTAGGAAAGTAAACACTGCATATGTGTGTTGATATAACTGGCATCATAACGGCTCCAAACTTCACCTTCGGGAATCAGTGAGCGGAACCGAAATGCTTTTGAATGAATTTCTCCAAACAGGAAAGATAGTTCCAAGAAAGTTCTTCTTAGAATTTGTAAAGTTGTTTCAAACACACTGAGCAAACATGGGCAGCAAAGAGCTGGAGTATTATTATTTCACTTTAGAGGGAAATGTTTTTTGATGCACACAGCAGATAGAATATTTCCTTCTGATGCAATAGTGCAGCTTTAAAAAAAAAAAAAAAAAAAAAAAAAAAGTCTTCGTCATCAAACTTTAAATCTCCTTAACGGGGAAGTTTAAGGTGGAAATGAAGGTTCTGGAGGTTAATGGAGGGCTGAATCCTGTGACTGTGACCTGGATGCCGACTTCCTGCCTGATCAAAGCGGAGCTGGTTTAAAGCTCAGGACTGTGGAAGTCTGATCTGAAAGCAGCTGAGGTCTGAGAGAAACCGCAGCGGCAGATCTTTAAACTGAGCGTCAGCAGGACCAAAGAGACGCGGCAGGATCAGAAAACACGAGAATGTTCAATGTAATTCGTTTCATTTTCTATCAGTTTGGGAGAAACCAAATTCGACTGACGGAGTAACGAAAACCGACTGCAAGATTTACAGCTCTGGTCAGGTTTCATGGATCCCCATTAGCCCTGGCTCTCTGCTATGTCCCTGCAAAACCAATGAACGTACTTCACCTCAAGCTGAAATAACTTTGGAGATCATTTCCACATTCTGCGTTGGCATTTCTGAAATCCAACACACGGAACGTTCTGTACTTCAGCAAAACCTCCAGTGCCGACGGATCCAATTAAATATAAGAAAAGGAAATCTGGATGTTTCGGCAGCTTTAATGTCACTCGTCTGTTATTTGCTGGAGTGGAGCTTAAAGTGCGAAAATGACTTTCATCAGGGTTTTATTTTTTATTTTTTGAGAAAGAATAAATGGACATTTGTTGGGAAACAAAGCACTGTATTTATCATAAATCTCTCTATTCAAATTAATTTTCTTGTCTCACAATAATAACACGATGCCTTACTGGCTTCCCACTCTCAAACATGGACAGTTGTGTTAAAGTGGAAACAGACAACTTTACTTCTGATATTATTGTTGACTGTCGCAAAGACAACCGGATCGCTTTCCGCATTTTGTTTTCCACATTTACTCCGGTTGTTCCCCCCGTAGACTGTGTATTAGAAGTGGACGTAGTCGTCATGGGGACGCTCATTGCTTTGTGGACTGCCATTTTGAAGCCTGGAGTTCGGCCATTTGACCGTCGCCATCTTGGCTTTTTTGCAACCAGTGAACGGAAGTGACCATGTTTGGAATGTGGAGGAGCGGCAGCGGCAGCGACCTGTCAATCACCTTGTAGCCCCGCCCCTAAAGCATCCCCTACTTTATGGTCTGTTTGACTCTAAATGGACCATAATTTACTAAATGAACATCATGCTGTATTGAAGAAGACTTGAAACTAGAGATTGAGACATAAACTCATGTTTACAATGTTTACTGAGGGAATAAATCAAGAGAGAAGTAGAGTCATTTTCTATAGACTTCTATACAACCAGAGGAGTCGCCCCCTGGTGGTCAGGAGAGAGAATGCAGCTTTAACACATGAAGCTTTGACTTCTATACAACCAGAGGAGTCGCCCCCTGGTGGTCAGGAGAGAGAATGCAGCTTTAAAACATGAAGCTTTGACTTCTATACAACCAGAGGAGTCGCCCCCTGGTGGTCAGGAGAGAGAATGCAGGTTTTAAGACACATCCACATCGGCTTAACTCGGCACAAACGGAGGTTGCCGCCTGTTTCACCGTCTGCCATTTACACAACTGTGAATAATAACTGCAAATAACTTTATTGACACTCTTTGGTAACTGGGGATAGCTACCTATAGCTACCGGGGAAAACAAAAGTGTTATTTTCTTCCTGTTGGTTGCGCAAAGGCCGACGGACTTCCTTCGTGTTTTCATTTATCCGGGTGATCGTTCCCTCTGGTGTCATTATGCTATGGCCTTTACACTCTGAAATTACCATTTAAGCCATAACGATAAGTCAAAGCATAAAAACATTTCTATTGCTACTTTAATTGTGATGCATGACCAAGCTGGAGGCGCTGCTACTAGATACTGCCATGTATAAGAAACATTATGGAAAGATCCCTTTATATTCATTTATACAACATCATGCTACTAACACTGCTCATACACATACTTTTACTATGCATGCTATCACATACCAATGCATATTTATACTACTGCCAACACAGTATATATTTAATCTAGAGTATACACCGTATTCATATCATACCTCTGGTTGTTTATTCTTTCTACGTCTGTATTGTTTTCTTTATTAGCATTACTTACAACTACACTATATTGTATATTCCATGCTTATTGCCTACTGTAACTGATCACACTGTAATGTATTCATTACACACTGTTACTACTGTCTTTTATCTCATACTACTTACTGTCTATGATATGTATTATCTATATTACCACTAGACATATGTGATTATGATTATGGGAGAAATTATTATTATTATTATTTTAAATGTTGCAATGCACGTTGCCTATATGGATGGAATGAAACTACAGATTCGTATGAGATAGAAATGTTGATGTGTTGTCATAATTAAACTCAATGTTAACCTTAATGTTGATATGACACACTGAATACCAAATCAATTTAAAAATGGCGCTTCATATCTTAAAGGTTGCCGAGGCCAACTAAAAGTTAAAAATATGTTTTAAAACTTTACTTTGATATAAAAACAACAAAAGAAAAACCAGCTGTAATGGAGTTCAAATGATTGATTCTACAAAGCTATGATGATGATGATGACTCTGCATTGGCCACGGTAGGAATTCAACTCACAACCCTGGTAGTGTTTGGCCCAGAGAGCTACATAAACGAAAAAAAAAAAAAAATCACCGGTGAATCCAGTATGAGGTGGTTTGATTTATATGTCCTGCTAAATATTATACTGCAGAAGTTTCAGAGTTTTTTTCAGTTAGGATTCATATCTCTCTCTCGCTGCTGTAAACTAGTGACATCTTCCCTTTATTTGGCCCGGAGCGATCTTTCCCCCTCCCCCACACACACACACACACACACAAACACACACACACACACAAACACACACGCACACAAAAAACACTTAAACGACAGCAATAGATAGCGGGTAATAACACCGTGGTTGGCATTGACTTTCTCTCCACAAGTCTGAGGCTCATGAGGAAGATAAGCAGCGGAGCAAAGCTAATCGCTGCCAACACACAGTTTGTTTTTTTGTCGGAGGAGCAGAATACATTAGTGAGGCATCAACAGCAGGTTATCACGTTGTCGGGTGTCAGGGTCGACTGCTGTTTAAGGTCCAGACCTGTGGAGGTAAACAGTCTTTACAGCTGCTTGTTTTTGTTACTTTGAAGGGAATGTCTTTTTCGCTTGTTTCGTTAGTCGACATCAAAGAGACACTTATGGAAGCCCATGTCTCGACAACAGATACAAACTTGACCTTTCGCTGAGCCCATGCTACGCTATGATACGCTAGTCTGCGTTCCAGGGCGGGACTTAGTGAAGGGGTCAATTAGCTATGCTAGTAGTTCCCTTTTGCTCCTCCAGTCTGCGTGCTAAGCTAGCTCAAACACGACATACAGGGATCAAAGTGACGTCCTCCTGAAACACACGAGCCAAGAGGGTTTACCAAAATGTTGGAATGTTCCTTTGGAGGTAAATAAAAAATTCTATTTTACTTGGGAAGTGTCTCCTTAAATTTGGATACATTGCCATGATATAGCTTTTGGTGGTTTTTCCTCTAGTGCCACCATGAGGTTGATATGTGTAGTTTAGAGATAAATATCTTGACCACTATTGGATGGATTGCCAATGAGAATGAATTGTACTCTTTTTTTGTGATCCTCTGTCTTTGAAGCTGGACTTGGTGTTTAGTGCCAGTTAGAAAATGTTAGCATGCTAATATGTTAAACTAATCTGACTTGTGTTCGGCCGCCGTCGGTGCATTGATACGCTTTCATTCTTCAGGCTCTCCTCTCTCCTTGGCACCGTTTGATAGAAACCTTTTTCTGTGACCATTGAGAGACGGAGGAGGTGAGTACTAGATACTATTTATATGGTTTTTGGGTGAACTATTCCTTTAAACCCATTTGAAACTCAGACTAGCTCAGAATTTATGTTTCAAATGAATCAAAATGATCAACTCCACCAAAATAGTCCATTTGTTTCAGACGGATTGACAGAGTTGGTGCGTTCTGTTTCCAGATTAAGTTTTGAGTCAGCACTCTGATCCACATTCACTACAGTACTCCGATTCCTTGGATAATTCACCTTAAAGGAACAGTCCAACATTTTGGGTCCGATGTTTTACAATCAGAGACAGGTCCAGAACACTGTTAGCTTAGCTTAGCACAAATACTGGAAGCAGGGGGAAACTGCTAGCAATAGCTCCATCAAAAGAGAAACAAATATACTTTCTAACTCTAAAGTAGTTTAATTTACATATCTGTGTTCTTTACGCATCATCTTGTGTGCTTTGTAAAATATGGAGATGTAAATCAGAGAGGAGAGAATCGTATTTCTATTTTTGTTCAGGCATTGTGAAGTGGCTGTAGACGCTGATAATAACACTAATAATAGCAGCGTTAGCATATTGATATGATAAAGTAGCTCATCAGCTGAGGTCAGAGGAGCTGTATCCCCTGGAGGAGCCGATGTGGGTGGAAGCTGCATGTTAATCGTCTCTGGGATCCTCCGGCTGAGTATCAAAGCCTGGTTCATTATGTATGGAGGCAGCGCGAGTCTCTCCCAGCGGCCCTGACTCTTCTCCCTCTACCTTCCCCGTGCGTGCGGACGCCTCCCCAGGCAGCCGGTGCTGCGTTCAGGAACCCAGCCCCCCTCTGAAGTGCTTATTAGTGATTCTGTGGCTTCTCCATGTCGGCCCCAGCTGTGTCCGGCACACAGCCGGCTGCTGCTGCTCCTGTAAATGTCAGCGAGTAAGCCTACTACTCCACATCCACAGCCTGACCTTAAAAGATCTGCCGATCGGTTTCAGGTCCACCACGTTTTGGATGGAGTCCAATTATAACTGGGTGTATTTCAGAAGGGGTCTGGCTTTAGTTTCAGATCAACATTAATTTATTGTGATTTGCACCACTTGAACAACATAATAAAATGACAACATAGTCGATCCATATGACAGAAATGATGCATATAATGAAAGTAGCAGCAGAGTCGCACCGATCCGTTCACGTATGTGAAGATCCTATTAATATTATTAATATAATAAGAGGGCAGGAGAGTCTGTCCATCACAACCATAGACTGTATAACAGAAGTGGACGTAGTCGTCGTGACGTCACCCATTGGTTTGTGGATTGCCGTTATGAAGCCTCGAGTTCGACAATTTGGCCGTCGCCATCTTAGATTTTTGCATCCAGTGAACAGGAAGTGACCATATTAGGACGAAGGAGGAGTGACGTAGAGACCTGTCAATCACCTTGTAGCCCCGCCCTAAAGCATCCCCTGCTTTATGGTCTGTTTGACTCTAAATGGACCATAATTTACTAAATGAACATCATGCTGTATTGAAGAAGACTTGACACTAGAGATTGAGACATAAACTCATGTTTACAATGTTTACTGAGGGAATAAATCAAGAGAGAAGTAGAGTCATTTTCTATAGACTTCTATACAACCAGAGGAGTCGCCCCCTGGTGGTCAGGAGAGAGAATGCAGGTTTTAGAGACTTCAGCATGTCCACAACCCAGTTTTGGATTAGATCCAGACAAAGTTTGTAAGTTAGCTGTGACGTGAAAGAAACCTCAGCATTCAGTGTGTTGTCGAGTAATTTGTCTGCTCTGGTAATTTCAGACCACATAGTGAATATTTGACTGCACACTGAATTTCCCACTCCACAAATAGACATTCTGCTTGACACATAATGTGGTGAGAGTCTGACAAAAGGCGACAGACGAGCGCGTGATGAGTTAATTATACCGCGCAGGACGACAGAAACCCTCTGCCGTCATCTTCATCAACCCGGAGGCCCCGCGGCCACGCGAGTACCGGCGCCTGGAAACTTCTAGTACAAATGAGGATCTGCGGCAGGGGATCGATACACGCTCTGTTTCAGAGAGTGTTTTAATAAGACATTTTAAAGGAGACATTTATTAAGTCACCACTCGACATGACAGAGAGGAGGAGAGGTTTACAGCAGTAACAGGACGCTTACATAAATTACCAGACTCCTCACCACAAAACGCATCGTGGAAATTGCTGCAGATGCATCAGTCGCAGTTTAACGTGTGTTATGTTACGAAACGTTACTCCTCATTTTACGTTTACATTTTCCTACTAAAGCCAGCAACACGTGTCAATTCACGCTTGTTAGATGGATACGGCCTTTTCAAAATAAACCTCCGTTTTCACAGGAAACAACTAATAAGGTTTAGGCAACAAAACCACTTAGTTAGGTTTAGGAGAAGATCGTGGAATAATAATAATAATAATAATAATAATAATAATAATAATAATAGTTATAATAATAATAATAGTTATAATAATAATAATAATTTAACTTTTTATACAAGAGATGAAGCTCAAAGTGCTTTCCAATATAAAAAATAAAAATGCAAAAGATTAAAACAAAGGCTAACAGACAATAACAAAAAAAAATAACAAATATTTTAATTATAAGCCAAATTAAGTAAATAATTTTTAAGATGTCAAATGTTAACCTGCATCTGTTATAGCTTTTGGTAGGGCATTTCATAATTTATTTCATAGCTTAGTCTCAAAACTGACTTTTTAAGAAAACACTGACGCACCAAACCAGAACAGATCCATGTTTACAAAATTATACCGATATGTTCCACCTTCAACTTAACGTCACAATTTCTCAGAGAAATGACGATGATGATGAAACTCCAGGAATTTTTTTTTCTCACGAGTGAATGTAGTTAAACTATATAGTTAAATAAATCTGGAGTCTGGCAGAGAGAGACAAACAGTTCTGGATGCTGAGAGGACAGGAAAAATGTTTCTGAATAAATCAACAGAGTCTAAAAGGTTTGGAACTACTCCGAGTGTTTCCACCAGTTTTAGTTTTTTTACAAGACTGAATTTATTGGCAGGCTTTCAGTGCAAGAGAATGTAAAAGTAAGTACATTTTTTTCTCAAGTACAACACTTTTTGTCCAAAAGTTGGGGTTTGTACTTATTTTAGTATTGTCCTTTCATGCCACTTCCTACTTTTATTCCATCATTACATCCAACATTGTACTTTTTTACTCCACTACATTTATTTGAGAGCTTTAATTACGTTAGAAATTAAATAAATTGAACTACCCAACAGTATATGGATGATATTATTAGTTGATTAAACAATTAGTTGATTAGTCGAGAGAAAATTAATAAGCAACTATTTTGACAATCGTCTGTAGTGACAAAGATATTTTGTTCCACCTTTTCCAATGTGTAGCAAATGATTCTCAACGTAGTTTCAGATCATTTTGATTTTTTTACAGTGTAGTATTAGTACTTCCTCCACCACTTTAGAAACGACCACGGCCCGTTTTCCACCTCGCGTTAACATTTAATCCGGATGTTTCACCTGGATCGATGAAAAACAGAAACTGCCAGCGTGGTTTCAGTCTTCTTTTCTTTACTCTTTCAGTTTGAGTGCAGCAGCTGGAAGATTTTCTTTGAAGACGATAAACTGAACCTGGCTGAGACGCTGTGAGCGGCTCCAACCTTCAGAGTTACAGTCGACTGAAAAGGCCAAACTAAGAGTTGCTCAACGGCGCTGATCCCTCACTAAATGACCACTCTGACCTCTGACCTCCCGAGTATTTACAGCCTGAATGCAGTCCGTCTCCTAACTGTTGACATTTGGCTTTGAGAGCAACATGACTTCATGTTTTTTCTTGCCTTTGATTTCTACTCGGAAGCAAACCGAGCTACCAAGAGGATACCGGGACCCAAACAGTGTTTGCGATAAAGAACCGGGTCATGGGGTTCGGGTTCGAAGACAGAGTTGGACCCGGACCAGATAGAGGAGGTTTAGCACGAGATGCACCACACTACCTCTTTCTTACCCAAACTTCAACTTCCTTCAGCGATTAAACTCAAACAGACTCCTCAACTTTGTTCAATACACCGAAAATGTTAATCTTTGAGGAAGTCAACAACCCCTGAACTTTCAGAAGATCTGTTTCTCCTGAGGTTTGTATGCTCTTCAAGCACTTCAACGTTTCTGATATCTTCCTCTTCAGCGATTTAAGATATTTTAAAATCCCCTCGTATCCAATCAAAAGAATAGTTTCCGGTCGATCGATTTCACCAAATGAATCAACTGAGAAGTAAATGGAAGCAGACTTGGATTTCAAATTGAAAATGTTCACGAGACGTACAGGTGTTTCATCGATCCGCCTGCTCTGATTATAGGAAACCCGTCACATTATGCGTGTGTTCACAGCGTTGAGCTGCAGCAGCAGGTTGATAAAGAATCTAAACAGCAGACACAACTGTGTTCAGTGAATAATGAACAAGAAGGCCTGAGGTGTTGTGTTTATTTCAAACAGTCGGTCTCTCGAGTGATTACGGAAAAAAGAAAGTTTCTTTTGTCTGCATCTTTCCAGCAGAAGAAGAGGATTCTGTCTGCAGACTTCTCCACTCTGAAGCGATAGATGCTCGATGTGAGACCTCACTCTGTTCGGGGGACGGAGGTGTAATCTTTATGCGAGCGTGTCTGAACATTCAGCCTGAATCTGCTGCATCAGCCATTTCTACGGGTAAAAATAACCCACGGTAAAACTGAAACCTAGTTCTTATCAGATCAGGGAATCAGGAGAAACCTGGACACTTTAGTTGCTCATTTCTTCCTAAGACTGTGGAACAAAGCTCAAGCTCAAAGTCCCCTTACTCAATTTTTTGGGGCTTTCAACACCCACCTTCTTCCTCTCCCCGTTTTTTTTTTTTGTCAGCGAATGTTACTGGACCAAAGTATGGGACTGCAGTCGCATGTTAACAGGATACGTGGGGCGATTGTTAAAAGAAGGCGTGTGGTGTCATATCTTGCTCTCCTTCATCTTTAATGAGGGTCATCTGTCGGTAAAAGCTCGCTTTTTTCCGGAGCGTGTTTGCAGTCAAAATGCAAAGTGAGTTTATAGAGGCGGCACGGCAGCATACAAAGTCACTGGAAAGACGTGATTAGACACAAATGTGTCAGTTGAAAATGTTTGCGCTAGTCTCAGTATGTGTATTTATTTGACAGGAATGTGCCTGAAGAGGGCCATTCAGCTGCGGGGAGCGGATCCTGACGGTATCACATGGTCCTGGTGGACTCAAAGTAAATTGATTGAGATGATTTCTGGATGAAAATAAACTTTCAAGCACCACTTTTAAGGTCCGTATGGACAATAAGTCCTATAGGTGCTCAGAATCATGGCAGGTTTGAACATGTACATCCCAGCATGCAACAGAACCTACTCCAATCTCGTCTGTGCAACATTTAACTGCACTACATCGGATAGATAGCTCACTAAAATACAAACATTTCAACCGCATGTTGACGTACACTGAAACGTTTGACTGTACGTTTACAGTGAATTGCTGGCTACTAGTTGCATTACTTTCACAGCGAGTAACTGTTACAGCAAGTAACTGTGACAAATTACCGTCAAATGACAGCTATGTACTGTTGTGGCATCAAATTACTGTGATATAGCATTATGTTGCTGTAATATTACAGCGTTGAACTACAGTAAAATACAGTAAAATACCCATCAGATTATTACAGCAGTGTGCTGTTGTAGCATAGTAATCCCACAATGCCATGCAAATTTCAAACCCAAATTCTCTTTGTGTCCCCGCATTGATTTCACAATGTCAAATCTGAGTACATTATTGTGAAAAGTTAAAGCCTGTGAAGTGACAATAGTGTAATTAATTGTAATTGTAAGAAGTATTACAGTTAAATCTCCTAAAATTCTGAAAAACAACAAAACAGTGCAGTCAGAATACTGTATTATATTGTGAAATAACCACATGCTGCAGGAAATATCACTGTAAACACCTGTGATGTAATAATAATGTAATATATTGGGAAACATTACAGTAACGGCTTGTGAAATCCTGGAAGTAATTTACAGTGCGTATTTAGAAAAAGTGCTAAATTTAATGACAAATCTATCAAATAGTTGTTTCAGTCTGCAACAAAAGGTGGACCGCCCAACCGACTGACCTTTTCTTTTTCATGATATCAACAGTAAGTTGTTAATTTGTCACTTTGACAGGATTTTTAAGGGATGACTTTCGTAACTTTGAGTAGACTTTGAAGACCTGTCCAGAACACTTCAGGTGAGCTTCAAAGGGCCGTGTTGCCGCTCACTGATTGAAAACCAGACGTGATTAGGGTCAGTTGTGCCGGAGTGTTCCTGGTTCATGTCTAAAAACAACAAATCATTAGTAACTGAACCGTGGCGGCGAGAAGAATGACAGATAAACTAGGTTTGGAGGAAATGACAGTGAATCGCTCCACCTGTCCTCCCGATCTCCCCACAGACACGATAATGAGCAAAATCCTCCATCTGGCATCTCGCTTACAGCACACTCAACCCAAAAAACTCAACCCAAAAAAACAGTCGTCAGAATGTGCTAAATTTAATTCTGCTCTAATTAGTTTTGTGCGTCGAGGCTGCAGGGCAGACTGGACTGTGCCTGTGGTGTTTAGAAACTAATCAATCCTCAACCAGTCAGTCAGAACTGGCTCTGGTTTGTGAGGACGGTGCTGTCGCAGATAAACCTCTTTGTTTAACCGGAGAGAGAATGCAGGTTTTAAGACACTTCCGCATCGGCGGGGGGTGGGGAGGGAGGGGGGGGAGGGGTGAGGGGGAGGGGTGAGGGGGGGGGTGTTGATGAAATGCAGCGGGAAACAGATTTAGGGAATAAATGATGACGAACGCGAAGCATGTGACTTCAACGTCGACTGAAGCTTCTGCTCCGCTGGTGAAACGCATCGCTAGAAGGAACCTTCCTCACACCAATACAGGAAACTTGTGCTCCATTTAATTACGTTTTGTTAGTTAATTTAATTTAATATTATTATCCTATTCTATTTGTTGTATATATTGTGCATTGTTCTTCTTTTCTTCTTCTTTTTCTTCTTCTATTCTATTTTTTGTATATATTGTTCTTTTCTTACCTGTATGTAAAAATGCTGCTGTACCAAAAAAATGTCCCCTTACGGGATTAATAAAGTATTTATCTATCTATCTATCTATCTATCTATCTATCTATCTATCTAATTACGCCATCTTCTTTCTGAAATGGGATAATGGTTTTCTGACTAGTGAATTGATGCCACATACCCCTCCTTATAATCACATAATTGTAGTGGATAGAAACAAGCAGTCGTTCACATTTAGTTTGCAAATCTTTCTAAAAATTTAGGAAAAATGTGCATGACATTTGGCCGGAAACCTGGCTTATCTATATATCTATTCCTTATTATATGGCTCTGTAATCGCCTAGCTCTACCCTGCAATAATAATTCCTTGTGTCTTCTACAAAGATCATGGTGCTAACTTTTTACCAAACACCTTAGCTTTACAGTCTTTTAACAAATGCATATTTTAGACCTTTTTATTGTTTATTATAGTGTTTAGTGTTTAAGTGTCATAGTCTTAAAATGAGTCAGCTAACGTTTTGGACAAACTCATGAAAATAATGTTAATGTTCTCGCTAGCTAGAGCTAAATAACTAAACACTTCAAAGTCAACGGTCCCCAGGAGACAAAAATAAATTGCTTTCGTCTTCTTCTATCTAAAATAAGACCGGTTTTCCCTGCTCAAAAAACATCTCACATTGTCTGCACGTCAGGATTAATCGCCCGTCGTGAAGTATTTGAAAAACACATCGGGGGAAAAAACTAAAAGTCACAATTGAAGAAGTTTTCACAACAATTCCCACTAAAAGAAAATGTAAAATAAAGAAAAAAGACTTCACTAACTACAGGATCTCAATATGCCGTCAGCTGTGTCAACATACAGTACACAGAGTGAGTACATGTTGATGCTGCTGACAGTGTGAGTTTCCATTTATAAACTCTGCTGGAGGGCTGAACATTACATTAAACATGACATATACATTATTTATCAGAGAGGCACACTCACCCGCTCCGCCGACTGCGCCGTGCCGAAGAAGATGGGGATGAAGGCGAGCCAGATGATGCAGGTCGTGTACATAGTAAATCCAATGGGTTTGGCCTCGTTGAAGGTCTCTGGCACGCCACGCGTCTTGATGGCGTAAACAGTGCATGTGACCATCAAGAGGATGCTGTATCCCAGCGAGCAGATGAGCGACAGGTCGGAGATGTCGCACTTGAGGACGCCGCGAGCGTTCCCGGGATCCTGCGTGCGCTGCTCGCCGTAGTCCACGAAGGTGTGCGGCGGGTCGGCGGCGAACCACACGAAGACACCGAGCAGCTGGACCGAGATGAGCGAGAAGGTGATGACCAGCTGGGAGGCCGGCGAGATGAAGCGCGGCGCCGTCACCGCCTTCTTGCCCTGCTCGAAGATGCGGTGGATGCGGTTGGTCTTGGTGAGCAGCGCGGCGTAGCTGAAGCACATGCCGAGGCCCAGGAATATTCGGCGGAAGGAGCAGACGACCACGTCGGGAGCAGCGATCATGGGGAAGGTGATGATGTAACACAGGAAGATGCCCGTCAACAGCACGTAGCTCATTTCCCGCCCTGAGGCGCGAACGATGGGGGTGTCGTTGTAGCGCACGAAGGTGACGATGACAAAGGTGGTGGCGATGATGCCCAGGACGGAGATGAAGACGGGCATCAGCGCCCACGGCGAGTGCCACTCCAGCTTGATGATGGGGATGGCCTGGCAGCCGGTGCGGTTCTGGTCGGGTCTCTTCTCGTAGGGGCAGAGCTCGCAGGTGAACTCGCTGGCCTGGAAGTGGTATCCCTCGCAGCGCTCGCAGTGCCAGCAGCACGGGACGCCCTTCACCACCTTCTTCCTCTCGCCGGTGCGGCAGGGCAGGCTGCACACCGAGGCCGGCAGCGAGGAGTTGCCGGTGGTCCACTGCAGGGTCTCCATCTGAAGGGGGAGGGAGGGAGGAGGAACCAGGCTGGTCAACATTCATCTTCTAACGGATAAGCTAACCAAACGGCTCAGCAACATCAGAATTATCATATAATCACATCTTAGTTCAACCCGTAGACTTTACATAAGAAGTGGACGTGGTTTCCATAATGTCACAAATTGGTTGACTGCCGTTTTGAAGCCTTGCGTTCAGTCTTTGGACCGTCGCCATCTTGACTTTATTGCAACCAGTGAATGGAAGTGACCATATTTGGACTGCGGAGAAGGGACGTAGAGACGCCGTATATGGCTCTGGTAGAGACCTGTCAATCACCTTGTAGCCCCGCCCCTAAAGCATACCCTGCTTTATGGTCTGTTTGACTCTAAATGGACCATAATTTACTAAATGAACATCATGCTGTATTGAAGGAGACTTGAAACTAGAGATTGAGACATAAACTCATGTTTACAATGTTTACTGAGGGAATAAATCAAGAGAAAAGTAGAGTCATTTTCTATAGACTTCTATACAACCAGAGGAGTCGCCCCCTGGTGGTCAGGAGAGAGAATGCAAGTTTAAGACTTGTGCATTGGCTTCACTCTTCTGAAACGGAGCTTGCCGTCTGGATTAACCACCTTTCTAAATCAAAGTAGATCCAACTGCAAGTAGCAATGGCAACAATGCTTAAGCTTGATTCTTAACCAATGGTAACTTAACAAATGGTGAAACAGACTGCAAACACTGTAAAACAAGAAGGAGGATTGAAACACTGTTTGGTTAGTGGACAGACTCTCCTCCCAGGTGTCCACATGAAGACAATAATGGACTCCCACACAGACACACTGTGGATTCATAATGGGGAAATATTGCAGGAGTTAACAAAGTTAAAGAAAGCCAGTTCAGCAAACAACGTCTTTCATTGAGACTCTCTCAACTCAAAGTCCACTTCGTAACTTGTTACCAAGCTTGAGTTAAGATTGTTTTGTCGAACTGCTGTTTCCAAAGTCCAGAGAAAACTGATCATGTTTTGTAACGAGTTAATAAAGAAGAATAGAGACTTCATCAGATATTCACATCAATCAAAACACAAGTCAAGTCCGACTTATAAACACTTTGCTTGGTGTTTAGTTAGTTAGCGTTAGTGTCATTGTGCAAGACACTAAACCCCAAATTGCTCCTAAAGGCAGTACCTACGATGTCAATGGTAAGTTAGTCCTGATGGTCCAGTGTCACCTTGCATGGTGGCCCCTGCCATCAGTGTATGAATGGATGTGAATGGGTGATTGACAGGTAGTATTGAAGCGCTTTGAGTGGTCGGAAGACTAGAAAGGCTCTTTATAAGTCCATTTACCTTTTATCAATTTCATCTTCCACAGAATGAGCATTACGACCATCTCTGTTATCGGGCTGTTAAAATCAAACCTGATGTGTCAGATCGTTTGTTACACAGAACCATCTGAGAAGCCGTCATTGGAAACTGTTTTGGAAAAAGGGCAGGCACTTTACGTTTATACTTGGCAGTTGATTGGATGAATCATCTGTCAATCAAATTCTTGCCAAAGCCAGTTGGGAGGAGAGCGAAAACACTGTTCTTTCAGTGAAGAAATGCTCCCCAGTTGTGATATATCTGATGCTATAGCAGGATCTAGGCCAACCTCATTGATTGGCCCACTGGGGTTTGGACAAGATGGATTCTTCGCTGCCGTGCAAGTTTAGTTTAAATAACCACCATCATCACTACAATGATGACTTGTTTCGCTCTGGTTCACGGATGCTGACAAAATAAAAGATCATTGGTCCTTACGTCTAAATGCAGCTGATTGGTCCAGTGTCCGATGACCTTGTACTCTGCCATCGACCTGTTGTTGATCTGATACTGGAAGATGTCGTAGCGTCCGGGAGCGTCGCCGTTCTCGTTGAAGGTGACGGGCGTCCCTGCACTTCCTGCAGAAACACAAAGACGAGAACAGATTCCTGGCTCAGACGTAGTTGACAAACATTTATTTAGGTGTCTCTGTTTACTGGGACAGTATTCTTACATCAGATACATTTAGCTTAGATCACTCGTTGACAAATTTAACTTCTGGTCATTTGTCTGAATCTCAGCTGACTGATTGGCTCCTGGTCATGTCAAAGCGCTCCTTCTTCTACAGTTTCAAGAAAACATGAGATGCAGGACAAACCGTTATCCCAACCAATGGAGGTAGAGGATAAAATGTGGCAATGTGTGGTGATTGTTTGGACATACTGAAGTAGATTATCTAGCGGGACGTTTTTGAAGAATTTTACATTAATTACAGTCAGTACATTACAGTTTTTCTACTATATGCAAGGGGGACAGGGGATCTTTAGGGAGAGACAGAAGGTCAGCAGTAGATGCACATAGACGTGAAAACGGGGAACCTGAAGATTAATTTGAGATGCAGCATTGTGTGGCAAGTTTTTGTCGTAAAAAAAAAAAACTGAATGCATTAATGAATTAGGGCTTAGAACATTATGATGGAAGTATTTGATGGTCATTCTCATTCTCCCGTATGTCTCAAAAGTTATTGACTTGATACCATTTGTTACACAGATAGGGTGCAAACAATTTTTTATCATAGAGCCGATATAGATATAAAAAAAGACATTTTCCAAGAAAGTTGCATTTTTTGGAGATTGGATGGCGAGCACTTCTGTTCTGGAAACTGCTCGGAGACACTTGTATTGCCAACAAACCTAAGAAAGCCATACACCCTTTCAATTCCCTCAACATGAGGACAGGCGGAGAATCGAACCACCAACTCTGCGATTAATGGCTGACCTGCTTTGCCATGTAAGATAAAGTCCCCCTTTGCTTGATTTTTCTCGTCATGATTGGATCTTTTCTGACTAACATGCTGCTTTCTGTTCAGGACTCTGAGAGATGCGGCCAGTGTGTTTTGAACAAAGTATTGGTTTTGTAGCCGTCTGTTTTGTCTCTTACAGCAGTCGGCTGTTGTATTCTCTCAGGTTTTTACTGCCGAAGCAGGTTTAAGTCATCTTATCACAGTTTCCTCGCCAGCTCGTCACCAGAACAACCACACAAACGTCTTGTCGCCATATTGTCTAAATCCTTCCTGCCAAGTAAAAAATCCTGTTGTCTAACACTGTTCGCACTACGCCTGGAGATTATTAATATTTGAATCATCTGAAACTTCAAACAGACTCAAATGTTCTGGTTTCCATTGCAATTTCTCCTAAGCAGTGATGTAAAAACTGCCACATACTGTGTACAGTAATAATATTCTGAACCCTCACAGTATTTAATAAAAGAATCGGTAATGGTTGAACTACTTCGGGGCAAATTTAAGAAGAGTGGATTGCAGATCATTTAAAAACCGCTTTCTACCTTGTCTCAAGGTCCAATTCACAAAGTAAAATCATGCAAATTATATTCTAGTCCAAAAACATCCACAGAAGTTTGCAGCTGAATTTAATTTACCCATTTTTGCATCTAATTGCTATTATCCATGTGACAAAGTATAAATGTGCTTAAGGCCATGCACTCCTCTGCGCCGCAGAGCCCCCATTATCTGTTGGGTGAAAAAATACATAGTTAATGAGGAAAATATCAATTACATTCTCTTAATTCAAGTGTTTTTAAATCACTTGAGATATTTTTTTTGTTTATTTAATACCAGCCGCGATCCTACGGCAGCAGAAACTATAAGTGTGTGACTGTTTTTGCAATGAGAATCAGAAAGGGTCCAATTTTGCGCTAAATGTCTGCATGTTACCTTTATTACCAATAGCACAGGAGCACTGAGACACTATTTGCTTTGCAGTTAGTTAAAGGTGCAGTTCACCCTTTGAGATTTAAATAGCCTGTTTTTGTCCCCAGCTGTTTTGCTGCAAGATATTTTTTTGCAATGTAAATTTTGATGGGTTGACTTTTATTAACATCTCACCCATTTTTGTATTATTCATAACCGACACAAATTAATTCACAGATTTTCTTTTAAATATAAGATGAAAATAATGAACCAAGGTGAACTATGTTTGCTAGGGTTAAGCAAAGATAATTGGCATTCAACATGTTATGTCTAGACAGTATGAATTTTGAAAAATATTTTTTGTGTGAAATCAGAATAAATTTGAAGCTGCAGAAATGTGTTTGAGTCTGACTCTCAAAGTGGTTTTGTCTCTCCATGGAGAGGTTTCAAATCCTGTTACTAACCTGAACAAACCGGTTAAATCACTTTTGAAGAGACACAAAATATTAGTGCTCAGACAATTTTACAAATCCATCGAAAACTTTAAAGTAAGATGCCTAAGAAAAAGCATTTATTTTTATAATACAAAATTCTCAGTCTTTATCCAAAACTCTTAGAAATTACATTTATATCCTGCAAATTGTGTTTGAGGGAAATGTAATGCCACCTGGATTTAGTTTTTCTATCGACATGATGGCAAAACAAATTGATGCAAGTCACCGTGTTGATACTGAACGTGTCTGCAAGATTGTCCTTTAATACATTTGTACAGCTTGGCAAATTTTGGGGACTAAAGTGTAACAAAGACATCCAAGAAGCATTTAAGGCGGATTGAAATCCGATTGTTAACCCTTCGAGGAGGATAGGGGATCTTTAGAGGGAGACAGGGAACCCGAAGATTAAAGATTGAGATTGATAGAGAAGATTGAGATGCAGCTCAGCAGGATGTGTCAAGTTGTTCAAGTCATAAATCAGAAATAATTAATTAATTAGGGCTTAGAACATCATGATGGATGTATACGATGATCTTTCTCATGCTCTGTTACGTCTCATAAATTGTTGCAGCAATTTCTGGGTCGATGCCATTTGCATCACAGATTTGGTGCTAAATGAAAACATTTTTGACCACTGCAGAATTGATAAATGTTTGTAAGAATCCCTCCAGATTACCACATTAAGACACAAGGACCAATTGGCTGGCGAGCACTTCTGTTCTGGAAGCTGCTCATAAAACGATTTCATTGTCAATATACATAGAGAAGCCACGCATCCTCTGAATGCCCTTGGTCTGCAGGCTGTGATTATCCCAGAGGTCACAACAGGTAATTTTATACAGTGACGTCAAATTTAAAAAAATTGTCTCGCTATGAGAAATGGCTACACACATGAATACAAATGGGCTCATTGGATCCACGAGAGTCCCAGCTTTCTAGTCATAACCAAGTTATGCAACTCCAAGACTGTTTAGGGACCCGAGTATGCAGAAATATTCAAATACACTCTTAAGAATAGAATAAAATAAAAGCATGCAAAGAAAACTGCATGGGATTAGCATAAAGTGGGCATGGGAACCCATCCTCACTTTAGCTCTAGGACTGAGCCTGCTCCCTCATTTCAAAGACGGGGGTTCAGGAGACGGTTTGAACCGCAATATATGATCTGTGCATATTGTCTGTTTCTTTAATCAGGAGTGGTTTCACTTGTTTCACGTTACAAAGAACGCTCAGATGTTCACTTAATCCTCCGAAACATGAGGTTTTGTTTTTCAGATTCTTCTTCTCCCAGCTGCTGTTGTGTCACCGTGCTGCTCTCGTATAGCAGCGCTGCACTCCTCGCTGCGGGGCGAATCCAACACCGGGGACGGCGGAGTCTCGAACTGGAAGCGGATTAGTTTTGGAGCCGTTGGAGCCGAGAGGAAGAGCAGCAGATTGAAGCTAAAGAGCCGAACAACAACAGCTAAAAGGAAACAGATTCATAATGAAGTGAGTGGGCGCCGGTTTGATTCTTTCCTGCCCTGATTTCGTTCTTTAACACGAATCAAAGCATCACAAATCACATCAGCGTGGTGATGAGTCACCAAAACTTGCCTCAGGATGGTGAGCTCCCGCTCCCCCTCTCCCTCCCCCCAACACCACCTCGTCCTCTCCATCCCCCCCACTTCACCTCCCTTCATTTCACTCCAGAGAATCTGTGTTGATGCAAAATGAGCATCCTCGCTCCACATCATTTCCAAACAAGGTAATCGTGATATACCTCTGTGGTCACACGCGACTCCGCTGTGAGACAAGACACAAACAAACAATCTCTTCTGCAGAATAAACTAGAATTAAAGCTGGTTCTCTGCCTCCTCCGACCAGTCAAGATACAGTTTACATTGATGTCTGTCCAAAATTTTATTTTATCATTATATCCTATGAGACATTTGTGTGACATTGTCATATTTAGCATATTCATTCTTGAGTTATCTTGAAAAATGTGTTTCGTGAGATCAAAGTGATTTGGTTGAAAGGCCGGTGTTTTTAGACCCACCGGTCCACCTCGACTTCCTTCTTAAGCAGAGTTTGCCGCTCTTTATACTTCCTAGTTTACCATTACGTGGATTTCATACGATTTTCAGGAATATACACAATTTACAGTGCATAACGTTTTTGTAGATATTGCTACTAACCAGGTGGCAACCTCTGGTTCTGAAGAGACTAGCTAATGCTGAAGTGTCTAAAAACCTGCATTCTCTCTCCTGACCACCAGGGGGCGACTCCTCTGGTTGTATAGAAGTCAAAGCTTCATGTGTTAAAGCTGCATTCTCTCTCCTGACCACCAGGGGGCGACTCCTCTGGTTGTATAGAAGTCGTTTGTTTGTGTTTGGGGGGTTTGTTGTGTTATAGAAAATGACTCTACTTCTCTCTTGATTTATTCCCTCAGTAAACATTGTAAACATGAGTTTATGTCTCAATCTCTAGTTTCAAATCTTCTTCAATACAGCATGATGTTCATTTAGTAAATTATGGTCCATTTAGAGTCAAACAGACCATAAAGCAGGATATGCTTTAGGGCGGGGCTACAAGGTGATTGACAGGTCTCTACCAGAGTCGTATACGGCGTCTCTACGTCGCTCCTCCTCAGACCACATATGGTCACTTTCTTCACCGGTTGCAAAAAGCCAAGATGGCGACGGCCAAAACAAACTGGAGGCTTCATAACATCAGTCCAGAAACCAAACGAGTGACGTCACGACGACTACGTCCACTTCTTATAGACTCTGTGATTAAAACGGTGTGTGGGAACAGCCTGGATAGAGACAGCTAATAGATCTGTTCGAAGATCACAAAGAATAAAAAAAATTGTCAGCCTCTCTTCCTGATAAATACTTGTCCCTTGAGATTTGAACCATAACTTGAAGGTGTTGAGTGAAGTTCTGTCTGGCTGGGAACTTTATTTTCCAGACTGTCGATACATGCTTTGTCACCGCTGCAGTTTGTCATCAAGTCCGAGAAGAAAGAGACGTGACGCTCCATTAATCCACCTGTTTCGACCCAAATGGATCCGGCAGCAGCAGCGCTTCCTCACCGCGCTGACAGGAAGTGTGTGTCGCCCAGAAACACAGCCAAGCGAGGCCCTCGGAGTTTTATTGAACCGGTCCTCTGGTATCGATTGTTTCCGGGAGACCTTGGCGGGCGGCGTGGGCGGTCAGAAGCTGCAGCTCGTCCATTCATCCGTGTGATAATACGTACTCACTCTGCTCTTACCGCTGCATCCTCAGCTCATTCAGGTTCCTTCACTCCTCGTTCAGCTGTTTCCTCAGATTTCAGCCCCATTAAAGTTTTGATCATTTCACAAATCAACACCTCGATGTTTTTGTGCGCCATTCCTTTCAGATGTCTTGATTTCTCACATGAAAAATCATTTATTCATTCGAGCTCACACATTAAGAAATAGATGCTTTTTTTTTTTTTTACCAGATTGTTGCCATGGCAGAATTCTAATCATGTCACAGCACAGTTGGTGGCTGCTGATTTTGTGATAAGTAATATTCTGAAATCATGTTTCAGCTTTTCAGAAAGTATGATAAAAGGAACCCTAATAAAGAAAACACACAGAGAACTGAAAGCTTGGCAAATAGACGATAACTTGGAGGTTTTGTGGGTTGTTTTTGCTCAAGAAGTTGCTAGAAGTCACTAAAAGTCATGAAAGACAAATTACCTCATGTAATGATTTATATATATATATATATATATATATATATATATATATATATATATTAATATTATAAAATCAAGCTCAGCTTAAAGACCTTTTTTTGTACGATTAATTTGCCCATCAAATTTTTATTTTATTTTACGTGTTCAAAAATAATAGAAATTTGGAACAAGGTCGATTTTCCTGAGGTTTGGCATCAACCAAATGATGAACGGACCTAAACATACACTATGTTGTACAACAACACTGAGGCTGCGTAGTCCGAACCGAACGGCAAACTTTATCACGCCTTATTACATTCACTCCTTCCATTCTTACCTTTCACAATAAAAGCCCTGGACACAATAGCTTAGGCTGTCCAACAGTTTACCTCACAATGTCTTAATGTAGGCTGAGAACCTGAACCATACTGACTGTAAAGAATCCAGACACTTGAATAAACCTGTAAACTCTAAGCAACGAAACCGCCGATCCCTCTCTGGTTGTTTCCCTCATCCTGCTTTGTTCAGCAGTTTATGAAAAAGCTGCATATTTGAAGTGAAGTCCTCGCGGGAGATGAGCTCTTCACATTTTTCATCCCTTCACTCACCTGCAGTATCTGCCCCCCCCCCACTGATCTGACTGTAAAGGGTTTCTCCTCCTGCAGCCCCACAGGGTCAGTCATGCTGCATCCCTGTTAAAAACGGCAACAACAAGCTTTTATCGCCGCTTAGTAAGCATCTGCTGTCCAAAGGAATCAAGGGGGAACCTATCCGCCTCCCGCCCCTCCCCACCTCGCTCTGCCGATCGTGTTCAAACAGGACATTACAATGGGGCCGGCTTTAGCGCAGCGAGCGCTAACATTAGCACAAGCGTCTCGATTGGCCTCCCGACGCTCCTCTAAAAATAAGCACACGGGCGAAGCGAGCACGGGTGAGTTGGCGATGAGCCCCCGGGCCCGCCGTCGCTTTCGTCCTGGATTTCGCTGCATTTCATACATGGCATTATGGGTAACCCCGCTGCCCCCCGCGTTCAGAGAAGTGAAGCATAAAAAAGACTGAGGAGCAGCTCCAGTTTGATTTATGTCAGCGTTTGATGTATGTGAAGGTTCAACCGAGCATGCTGTTCACGGATTCATGCAGGAGAAAGCCCCAAAAGCAGTGTGACGCCGTGTGTGTGTGTGTGTGTGTGTGTGTGTGTGTGGTTGGAGGGGGGAAGGCCTTAATAGGCTCAATCAGGCACAAACCACATGAGCCACATGCTGCTGAGCAAGGATTCGGTCGTGATGCACGTGTGCTGCTGCAGAAGCTGCAACCCGGAGCCTCACAGAGGAGAAGCTCTCTGAGGCTGACGCCGTCTTCAGTTTTTAATTCTAAGGACGCTGAACTGAAGACGATCCTCGGCACCCAGAGGGAAGATGAGAACCCCAGGCCCCTTACGGAGAAGTAATTCCCCAAAGATAACGCTTATAGGAATATTTATGCACTTAATAAATTGATGTTTCAGCAATAAGTTCTTGTTCCTCCCTCATTGCCACCACTGAGGGGTTGTTGGTGTTTCTTCCTCTGCAAATTAGTACTTTTAAGTTTAAGTTTGAATCATTTCCTCATCTAGAATGATTCATTTTTGTGATTTGATTTTGATATTAAATATAGGTTTATTATTATGGAGGCTATAATAAAGAGTGATATTGCTTAACTGGCAGTTACTTAAGTCAATTTTGAAAATAGGGCACAGATGGATTAGTGAACGGGTCCAGGGGCCACAGACCTAAGGGCCAAAGGTCAAAGAGACAGGTAAAAACCAGGGAGAGACTTAAAGTAACCAAAACAACTACAGAGATCACAAAGAGACTTGCAAAGACTATGACGAGACATAAACAACGAGGAAGAGACGCAAAATTACTTTAAAGAGATACTGACTACAATTTGACACATAAACTACAAAAAGAGACAAAACAATGACAACGCCTGTCCGCTGATGTCCTTCAGGAAAGAGTGAATCAATCTGATGTTTGCTTGTTCGCATTGTGAGAGGCCTTCCAGTTAAGAGGTCACTATAGTTGCAACATAATACTACAAATCATGGAGTTACTTACAATTTCATTTCTGTTTCCATTTCCCCTACAGTTTCTAGGAAGTTATTGATTTCCATTAACTTCTGTAAGTGTTACCAAGCAACAGTGATGCAACTTTGAACACTGAGGCTGCATTAGCTCTGTCAAAGTGATATATTACACAACTAAAGCAAGTTCTGTGTCTACAACTGGTAGAAGACAACTGGGAGACAAGAGACCATGCAGTTTCCGCTGGTCCCCACAAAGACACAAGAACAGGAACTCACACACTTCATTTCCTGAATCTGCTTTATTGTCCAGAATTCCTCCTTAATAAGATTCCTCCTCTGGGTTTTAATCTGAAAGATGACTGACTAATCTTCCGCTCTGTGACACGTTTCCTGTTTCTGCCCCCGTTTGTCTTTGATTCACTGAACGAGGCGACGAACTGTTTAATGTTTCAAACACACGTGCGGCGCCTCAACCGCGACTTTAACTGTGCACAGATTTACAGTTTCAGCCCTGTGGGTGAAACCCACCGCAGATTCAATGTTTAATGTGTCCTCCTCCTCCTCCTCCTCTTCCTCCTCCTCCTCCTCCTCCTCCCCCTCTTCCTCCTCCAGAAATAACATCCAGCAGCTCCTCACATCCATCAGAGAGATGAATCCCAGAGAGCCACAGAATCTCCTCTTCCTTCGTTTTGTCTGTGTTCTGTATCGCTCTGTGCTGAGCAGGTAGAAAGAAAGATATATTCAAATTGAATCCCCACCGTGTGCAGGTAGAGGAAGAGGAGGAAGAGGAGGAGACATAAGGGGGAAGATCTCCAATTTGAAGTATTAAAATTTAATGGAATTCACCGTGGAGTGGAAGGATTTCAACAGGAAGTATCACCAGAACTGATGTGTGCAGACACGCGGTGACGAGGTCACGTCTTCAAATCTCTTGTTTTGTTCGACCAACAGACCGAGACCACAAACATATTCAGTTTTAAAAAGATTTTAAAGACGTGGAAGAAAGTGGGGATTAAAAGGCTCATATTTAGGAAGCTGCAAATGTTTGGAAAGCGCCTTGAAATGATTCAGTGATTTTCAAAATAGTTGCAGATTAAATTTCTCTCAGTCAATGAGTACACACTAAATACCTTAGAGAAGTATAAACTGAATGTACTTTACTTGAGTTTATCCATTTATGCTACTTTATACTTCTCCTTCACTACATCTCAGAGGTACATATTGTACTTTTTACTGTATTACATCTCAGAGGCACATATGGTACTTTTTACTGTACTACATCTCAGAGGTACATATTGTACTTTTTACTCCACTACATCTCAGAGGTACATATTGTCCTTTTTACTGTACTACATCTCAGAGGTACATATTGTCCTTTTTACTCCACTACATCTCAGAGGTACATATTGTACTTTTTACTACATTTGTCTGACAGCTTTAGTTTCATCCCCTTCCTGTTCAGGTAAAACCTCGTATCTCCAGATGTGTTGATGTTGAATGTTTTTGATAAACTACTCTACATACATTTTGCTGATAATACTTAAATACCTTTACTCAAATAATATTTTTACTGTTCTGAAATGAGCCATTCTGCTAATAATAATGTACTTTTACTTCAGTAAGATTTTCTAATGGTTCTTCTACTTTTATTTCCTGAATTGTGGAACTATTTATTTATTAAGTGTAGCTCTGCATAAAAAAAAAGAAAAAAGCCAACACTCAGCTGGTTACTCTGTCGAGGGACGCCGGGCACAAGGCCAGCTTTTACCCACAATCCACCAGTCCACCTGGGGCACATTGGTGGTCACATGAACATGTGTTGATACTGTTACAGGAGTTCAATGTTTTTTTTAAAACAGACCCGAAAATTTGAAAGAATCCAATCATCAGATCTTTTACGAGATGTGAACATATCATGAAAACTAACTAAAAACTAATTATAATATCTAAGTTTAAATCGTGACAAAGCAAACTCCTTAATTTATTTATTTGTAACAAGATACTGTACATTGCAAAGAGAGGTGGTGGTCTATTGCCAATAAAGCTCAACACTTCCTGCACAGATGTGTCACTTAAAAACCTTCAGCACCTCATAGGTCTTAGTCCTTCACATTCCTGGTAGGCTTTTAATATGAAAGATCTACAGGAAGTGTTTACAGTGCTAAAAAAAGACAGGAAAGTAGAAGCATATAGTCGTAGTATTTGAATCAACTAAAGGAAATAGTGATGTGGTGACATGACTGATGTGGAAATGTACATTAAACTGAATTTAAAAGCTCTGAGCCAATTAATCTTTCTTTGGAAGTGAACCAAATTAGCTAAATATTTCTTTATTACTTTACCCATTTTTTTTCCTATTTTAAGTTACACCTCTGGAAAAAATATCACGTGGAAAACAGTTTTCTAAAGAAACAAACAAATGAGAAGAAAGTAGAGAACAGTTAAACAGGTTTGTTTGAGTTTAAATTCCAGCGGCTGGATGTTAGTTTCCTTTGATTGGGGATTATTTCCCTTTATTTTTTTTTATATTTCTCTTTGTGTCTCTTGTTGTCATTTGTTATGAATTATTCACCGACTTTATTTTCTTTCGTGAGGGAGTCGAGGGTTATATTACGTGATCGTGTTGTGTAATTAAATGGTCTCTGGGAAGATTAACAAAACACGCTCACCTTGAAAAAGAAAAGAAAAAGTCACATTCATGTTCAGCATTCAGAGAAAATAACTGACAGCCGCGTCTGGAACGTGTGCTTTTTCTTTATCACTTTAAATGAGAGAAATTCTCTGAACGGAGTCGTGAAAAGAATGACGTCCTTGGCGATAAATGCCACCGTTCAGAAGTCAGAGTGGGAAAATGATCTCCATCAAAGCTTTTGTGAAACCTGCAGACGGCCTTGATTCAACCACAGAGGGAAGGTTCATCTCACATGTTTGAACATAGAGACTGACAGGAGTAGGAAAAACGAATGAATCATGAATTATCCTTTCTATGTCCAGCGTCCAATAAATCCAACGTAACCTCATACAAAAAAGTTCGTATGATATCTTGTGAAAAGTTATTCCTCGTTTTTCGTGCGTTTCCTACGTCTTAATTCCAGCAACAATTTGTCAATTTACGCTCTACGGTCTTTTCAAAATAAACTTTTGTTTTCACAGGAAACTCTGTTAGGTTGAGGCAAAAAAAAAAAAAAGACTTTCAAACTACCTTGTCATTTGCAAGTGACTCCATCATTTCAAGTCTTGATTGTAAAAATACATTTTATTTCTGTTTTGTAAATGTAAATACTTAGTATTAGTAGATTAGTTAGATTTTAGAAAAGATTGTGAAATACTTAAGTTTGGTTAAGGACACGATCGTAGAATACTTAGGTTAAGGAAAACATGGTGAAATACTTCGTTAGATTTAGGAAAAGATGGTGGTTTGGGTTAAAGTAACTACAGAAGTGCTGTTACTCAGTAACAAGTAACTTGTAGTTTCACATGGGCAACAAACATCAGTTTCCTGTCTGAAAGATTGCCGTTTGTTGGACCATCTCCACTCCCGCCCGCCCAGTGTGGTTTCTTACGGTCTGGTTCACGACTATGTGGATTACATACGAATAGAATTCGTGGGATGTCTATAAATTACAGCGCTTTATTTTTTGTAGGTATAGCTACGAAAAAAAAGCCGTATCAGACAAAGTTTTAACTTTAAGGTTGGGGAAGATCACAAAATAAATCTAGGGGTTAAGAAATGTGTAGCTATATCAGAGGCTTCAAAATTTTAAGGACAAAATCAGGACAGGTTGGTCTCATCCAGCACCCGTAGTGTAATTATGAAAGAGGAATTATAAAGATTGCAAAAGCCCACAGAGGGCGGACAGCAAGGAGGTGGATGAGTCCAACAAACAGCGAGCACGTCAGCAGTTATTTTAACCCAACAAACGATCTATTCCTAAACCTATCTCTTGTTTCGGAGGAAAGTGCACACAAAAATGAGGAGCAAACCTTTCGTAGGATATCATACCCATGGAATATTGTGAGGATTACTAGAGAAACTAAACTTGCACGAACTGCAAATGTCCCCCCCCCAAAAAAAAACAGTGAACCAGAGATGAGCCTTGCAGGCTTGTTGATAGACCTCCAGCAGGTAAGTGACAGTTTCTGATTATTAAAGTTGTGTGAAAGCAGACAAATCATCAGACTGCAGCAGCTCCCACTGAGCTGAGAATAATGAATCTGGGAACAAAAAAAAACAAAGACGGGAGGACATAAAAACCTGGCGACCATTTTTTGGTGTTTAATAACGAGCGGGAGGATTCCCCGATGAGGGCGTCAGCATTCACACTTCCTGCTGACGAGGGCCTTTCGCCCGAAAGGAGGTCGGCCGCAACGATGAAGAAGACGGATGGCGAGGAATGAAGGAAATAGATAACAGAAGGAGGAAGGTCTTCCTGACCAACGTCTGGACAAGTGATGTTGTTTTTTCTCGTCTTCTCTCACATCTTCCTCCTGCGATTGCTGGTCTTATTCCCCCCGTCGTTATCAAACCTCGTGCTTTAGCGTCACACTGGTCCATCGGAGAAACTTCACGACCGAAGTCAACCGCCTCCTTGTTCCCGGTTGATTAAAATGACGGCAATCTCGGAATTTCGAATCTCGGGCTCACGAAAATGGCGAAGAGATTCAAGGACAAATAGTTGTCAGAAAAGTGTGGAGACGCAGAGAACTTGTTTGAGGTGTCGACTGTGGAGGCGGTGAGGATTCAAACTCACAGCAAACCAAATGGCTCCATCACAAGTTCTACAGACTCGCTATTAGAACTGTACCAACATCAAAATGTGCTTAATTCAGCTCTGATTCGCCAATTTAGGTGATGCATAAACTTTTTGCGTGATTGGGGGGGGTGAAGATAAAGTTTCCTTCATCCAGGGAGACTTCACTGAGAGCAGTTTTTGGTTTTTCAGAAAGTGATCACACTTGAAGCTGTCAGGTACAAACAGTCTGATCTGTTGGCTTCACATGTAGTTTGGTGGTTATTACTTTTTGTAATCTCTAAAGATGTTGTTTGTTTGTGAAAATAACCAACATTCTTGATTCAATTTCATCTTTACAGCTGACCTGTAAGTGGTGAAGTTTTCAGATTGCTTACTTAAAGTTAATGTGAGGAACTTCGAACTTTTAATTTAATCCTGATGCCTCTATATGACCTTCATAAGTAAATAAGACCATCAGAGAGAAGACTAGTTATTCTTAATTGCTTGTCATTGGTGACATCAGGTCGGATTCTGGTGAAACCTGATGATATCATTTAGGTTCACCAGAAACTCCTTCAGCTCAGACTACAGCAGAGACCAGTCCACCGTGGACAGATCCAGATCCAGCAGAGACCAGTCCACCGTGGACAGACCCAGATCCTGCAGAGACCAGTCCACCGTGGACAGATCCAGATCCAGCAGAGACCAGTCCACCGTGGACAGACCCAGATCCTGCAGAGACCAGTCCACCGTGGACAGACCCAGATCCAGCAGAGACCAGTCCACCGTGGACAGACCCAGATCCAGCAGAGACCAGTCCACCGTGGACAGACCCAGATCCAGCAGAGACCAGTCCACCGTGGACAGACCCAGATCCGGCTCCAACTGCAGCCTCTGATCTGCAGTTGGAGCTCCGGAGGGAGGAGGAGAGCTCAGCTCCCGGGAGCAGCAGCCTCTCCTCCTCCTCTTACTCCTCCTCCTCCTCCTCCAGGAGCAGAGTTTCTCCTCTCTGGGACCAGAACCAGGACTGAGCGGGGCAGACTGTCAGACCCTGCTGCAGTACAATGAGAGGTTTTCTAAAGGGAGCCTGGTGCTCAGAGACACTACCACTTTAGTCCACAGGGACCGCCAGAATCAACACAACATTAAAGAGCCTTGTAGTAGCTTTAAGGTGGGCCATATTTTGGGTAGCGGGGGCCTTAAAGAGACAGGCGCTAAAACAAAGCGTTGAATACAGAGGTTGAATAGGTATATTCAGATAGTATGAGAAAAAAAAGCATAAAATATGTTCTAGTAGAAACCTGAAGTAAAAGTGTAAACCTGAAAATGAACAAAAAATGTCTCCTTTAAAGTAGTTTAAGTTCAAAGTTCAAAGACATTCCAAATTTAACATTTAGGAGGAAATTGTGAGATTATGAAGCCTGTTGTGTTAATTTTTTACTTTGGAGAAGCGCTCTGGCTCAACGGTCGCATTAAAAGAAATGTTAATGAGTTGTAAAACACGACACACGATGAATGAATAATGAGCTCCTACCGTTGAAGCCGACGGCGCGGATGTGGGTCAGCAGCTCCTTGCCGTCGATGTTGGCCATGCGGGGGCAGAGGCCCGGGTACCCGGCGCAGAGCTCGCGGTGCATATGGTGCAGAGCGTGGGCCATGGCGTACACGGCGTCCATCACAAACTGAACCTTCCCCTCCTGCTCGTAGGTGGAGTCACGGCCGACTTTCTCCAAGCCTGGAACAGAGACCGAGAGTCAGCTGATCGATCACTGAAATGATCGAACACGATGAAAACACGCACGATGGGTCGTCGTGAGATACGACGGCAAGCCCGAGAACAGCTTTTTGTGTTTTGTACTGTTTCCAACTTCAAGATTGAAGTTTTAGTCTCAACTTTAATGAATGAGAAGTGCTTAGGATTTTTTTTTTTTATCCAACGACAACTGGGCGACTAATGAAGATCATGTGATATGATAGAAAGACACCTGTAAGGATTTTATAAAAAACAAAGAAAAAACATTTCTTATAATCAATCTAATCAAAACCAGGATTTTTTTTTAATTGTTAGCAAGAATTATGTATAATTTACACAAAAATCAACACTCATCTAATTTTCTTATTGGTAATTCTAGCCCCGCCCCTTTCCTGCTTGTTCCTTTTCCTCCAACCCAAACATCATCATCATCATCATCATCATCATGTGTTACCCTCCACTCTTGGTTCCACACCTTCCAGTATCTCCATCCGTTAGCAATCCCCATTGGACCCTCCATCACTCCTCATCCTAACACATCATTCCAAGAAACTCATTTGTCGTCTAAAAATAAGTGGTGTTGTTAGTGATGTGCTGAAAAACACTAATGTTATTTTGTGGAGACGCTTGATGCTTTCAGCTGCTCAATAACACATCAAACACTTTGGTACGGATCTGTACATGTCTTGTAATCAAAAATATATTTTTTGTAATTACAGTTCCCCCCTAGTTGAATTCAATGAGCTTCCATATGTTATGCTTCTTTAAGTTTCCTCCTCTGGGGACCACAGACATCACCGTGGATTTCATGACAATATTTGTTGAGATTAAAGTGATCGACAGACTCATTAATCATCATCGTTAGGCTCTGCTTCTAATGAGGCACAACTACGACAGGAAACATCAAACACTGAGAAGGTAAAGCAAAGAGAAACCGTGAGGTAAGTTGACAAACTCAACTAAATTATGTCTGAGCTCTTTACTTTTTTTAATCAAAGGTTCCAGAGTTTGTCCTTGCCGCCAGGCAGAGAGTAACTCACAGCAGATTATGGGAAGGTGAAATCACACACGTTTCCTTTCACTAAGCCATTAACATAAAAAAATACATTTGGCTCCATCTCATTAGCTGTGATTGAATAACAGAGTGGAGAGGATGTAGTCATCTTTTATTTGAAAACTCTGTTAAGTCCTTCCAAATATTTTGACTGACTAATTAGCGTTATTAGAGGCGCGGCAGTCTGCGATCACGCCGCCGGCCGGAAAGCAAAGAAGGATGTGAAAGAGAAGAGAAGGAGGAAACCAACTGCTGGACCGGACCCTCCATCAACAGACATGACTTCTATGAATTAATAGGAGCTTAGAAATGAAATCCAATTTAATTTTAATAGCAGAAGGGCGGTGGGGGATCTGTCCAATGGGAGACATTTGCTCCGGCAGTAAAGACTGATTACACGTCTGTACGGCGGTAATAAATGAGCCTCGAACGGCGAGCGGAGAGCCGAGGATGTCAAGCAGCCGAGGCAAAGAAGAGATGTACGGCCAAGATGCAGATGATCGCTGCTCCCTGCAGATGATGAGTCTCTTCAATATTTAAAGAATACACATGTTTGATCCTGGAAATTCTAATGGTGCCTGAATGCAGTGTTTTGAATTTACAAGAAGCTCTGTGTCTCCCAGGTTTACAAGGAATTAGGTGGGAGAAGCTTCTCTGTGCTGGAAAACAGAGGTGTTCACAAACAGGCAGGTGTTCAGCGCATCTTAATCTTATATTTAGATTTAAATCTAATCTGACTTGTTTACATCATGGATTGATTCATCTAGCATTTCAGTCAAGTACAACAAGTCCAGAGTCAGGACCAACAAGTCTTCAGTGAAGACGAATCCGTTCCAAGTCAAGACCAACAAGTCCTAAGAACAACAAGATCCAAAACAAAAACAACGGGTCTCAAGTCAACAAGTCCTGAGAACGAGATCCAAATCAAAACCACCAAGACCCAAGTCAAGACCAACAAGTACTAAGTCAAGACCAACAAGATCCAAGTCAAGCACAACAAGTCCCAAGGCAAGGTTAATTAATTAAAGACCAACAAGTCAAGACAGGTAAGTCCTTAGTCAAGTCCTGAGGGTGACACTGGAGGAGACATTAGGTTGTCATTAAAATAAAAAGGGTTCATCCTCTCACAAACGCGAGTATTTCCTGTAAATTTCATGTAAATGTGGAATATAGATGTGAAGACACTTTTGCCCTGAAACAAACTGTTGTTGATTGACTGACATTGAACGCAGGACAAGAAGGAAACATTTTCTTTTTAGAAAATGCAGAAACTCTCTCACACAGCAGCTACATTTGCACAAAATGCGAGTTACGTAACAAACTCTGAAGATGTTATTAACCAAAACCGTATGAATTATCGACCAACCTCAGGAGCTTCATGAATGAGCATGCTTTCTGACAGAAAGGGGAAAGTGAGCAGCATGTTTGGCCATGTGGCGACCTGAATGTCGTTGCTAATGATGATGATGATGATGGAGAAGCAATAACACTGACTGAGGTGAGACAGACAGCTTTATCATGGCTGCTGGCATTTCAATTACACATCACTTACAGGGTAAATGCAATTCCTCCGACGTGTTTCTGTTTTCACGTCTCTCTCTTTCTCTCTCACAGGCATCCGTCTGTCTGAATTAGATTTGTAAATTAGATAAACAGCAAACTAATTACAGAGGTTACCCATGATGGGGATGAGTTCAGGGGGAACCAGCGTATCTGTGGCGTCCCACGCACCGGAATATATTTACATTAATAGAGTTTTTTGATTGGGTCGGTTGTTTATCAGTGATGTTAGTCTGTGTCAAATCAATAAAGATGTTTCCTCACAACAGTGCTGATGTCTGAGTAATACAAACATGACCGACAAGCTGAGAGCTGCTCAAACATTCACAAATGTATCCTGCGTCCATGAGGACTATTTTTTACTGAATGTTTTCTGCTTATCTTTATGTGAAGAAAGTGACTTGCATCAAAAAGAAAAAAAACAGCACATTGCATGGAAAAAATTAAACCAGGTAACGTGTAAGAACTGCTTTTCATTTCATTAAAGAAAACAGCTTTGAGCTGGTTCGGGAGAAAGTCATTGTTTTGCAGATCATAACATTTTTTTCTTTCACCCAGGACACCGTTGTTCCGTTCCCCGTGTGAAACAAGATTTATTTGTCACGCAAATTGCGTACTTCAGTAAAGACCCTTCCATCGTTATTTTAACTCAAATGACAATCTATTCCTTAACCTAACTAAGTACTTTTGTTGCCTAAACCTAATTAAGTTGTTTCCTGTGAAGACAGAAGTTTATTTTGAAAAGACTGTAAGACTATAAGTTTAAGAAATAGGTGTCCAGACTTTAAGTTAATGCAGAGGTGGAAGAAGTACCAAGCTATTAGTGATAGGGGCATTATATGATGTGCTGCTGCACTGTGGCAGCAGTGTGTTTTCAGCTTTACAAGTCGCGAGTCAAGACCAACAAGTCAAAACAGTTAAGTCATGAGTCAAGAACAATCCATTACCTGTAATTTCCCAAGTCAAGACCAACAAGTCAAAACCAGTAAATCCTGAGTGATGTCCCAAGCTAAGACTCACAAGTCCCAAGTCGAGACTAACAAGTCTCAAACTGTAAGTCCCAAGTCAAGGCCAACAAGATCCAAGTCAAGACCAACTAAGTCCCATGAATACATTTATCAAAAAAAAGACAACAAGTCCTAAGTGAAGAATAACAAGTCAACACGGTAAATCTGAGTTAATACCTAAGTCAAGACCAATAAGATCCAAGTCAAAACCAACAATTCCAAAGTCAACACCAGTACATCCTGAGTCAAGAACAAGTCCCAAGTCAAGACCAATAAGTCAAGACAGATAAGTCTAAAACTAAGACTAACAAGTCCCAACCTGTAAGTCCCAAGTCATGTCTCGAGTCAAGACCAACAAGATCCAAGTCAAGACTAACAAGTTTTTAACAAGTCAAAACAGGTAAGTCCTGAGTAAAGTACCAAGACAAGACCACCACGTCTCAAGTCAAGACCAATGAGTCATGCCAGGTTTTCAGGGGTTTTCAGGTCAGATCAAATCAGTTTGATTTAAAATCAGCAGCTCCCCATCTGAGACATTCATACTAAAGTCATCACTAATAAGCAAATTGAAAGCTACAGCCACTTTCTTCTTTTCAAAGTGCTGATAAAAAACACACTTTGCAAAATGTTCCTGAGTGCTTCCGAGCTCGAAACAGCTGCTCGATCTCTGATATGGAAGAAGCTTTCCTCCCCCAGAGATCATTGCTGCATTCAAAGAAGAAAGAAAGACTCCCGGCTTCTGTCGACATCACTTTTTCATCTGCTGAGTTTCCTAACCAAACAAACTGCAGCACAAAAGTAAGAGAAAAAAATAAATAAAAACATACACAAGAAATTCAAATGCAAATCTGGCTTTTATATCCACTCAGTGTATTTCAAGGGAATCTACAAAACAGAGGAAGACAAAGGGGAAAGGAACACTGTTGTAAAAAGGTGAGAAAACAATGAGGCTCTTAACACAGCAAACATATTGCTCAACAGAGCAGAAGAATAGAATCAAATATTCATGTTCTCTAGTGAAACTGTGTTTGTGGAGTCTCCAGGCAGAAGAACTGAGTAAAAGACCCTCCACAACTCCATCCCTGCTGAAAAACAGAAGAGAAGGCAACGGGAAAAAAAAATCCACAATGACACAACATCCTGAAGATTTTTTTTTTAAGCTATTGTTAGAGCCGTTCCAGGAAAGATTTTTTAGGGTGACGCTAGAAGAAATCATATATGGAACTTTGAATATGCTATTTTTTTTTTTTTTTCTGGAAGTCCAACCAAGAAAGAACAATATTATTCCCACAATACCCGAAACAACACAGACGCAGAATACAGTGCTGTTTTTGTTGTGAATGCTCAGAAAGAAACTTGGAAACTTAAAAGATATGTGTACTTCAACGGCTACTTGGACTACAGAATACACAAATACACCAGATTCTGTAGTAAACCATTGTGTTCGATTGCTGCAGTTTGTGTCAAAAATCACACTCCTGCTCGGAGTCATAACTCAGCATGATTTACACGTCTGAGGATATCATTATCACCATTTCCAATTCTACGCAAATGTCTATAAATCTGCTCAGAGATCGTAGAAAAAAAGATGTCCCTTATGAATCCAGAACTTGCCTGAGAAACTTGACAATTGTTAAGTTTTCTTTAGCGTCAAATTAATCCAGTGATAGTTGTCTGTACATACCTTTGATGGGGCAGATTTATTACAATTTTGAGAAATATAGGCTAAAACATTGCAGTTTCAGAACTTAGCATATGAGAATCCCCCAAATACAGGTAGGAGAAAGAATGGTGGAGAAAGAAATCCACTAATACTAACTTTTTTTTCATGTTGCACGGTCAATATTATGATACTTTTTTGACATTAGAAAAGGCTGAGGGCATAAAACTAATTAAACTGTTTTTCTCTCCCATAAAATCTTTCTTAAAAACATGAATACAACTCACAAGAAAACTATCAAGTCTAGGTTTAGTCCTGATTTGGTGCTAGAAGAAAGGTTTGAGGCTCGCCAAAAGCATCAGTCGATTTACATAAAATCGACTGATGCATTTGGCGAGCAGTTTAAAGGATATTTTTCTCTGAAAGCGGTGAACCTGCAGCAGCCCTATCCTCAGACTTGAAACAATCACCCTTGAAGGTTGGATATGAAAATAAACAACTTTTTTGTTGTTTTTTTTGCTTCATCGCCGCAGCCGATCAACCGAGAACAACACGCTGTCATCGGGATCTCAGACACCTGGATCAGGTGTTCAGACGACAAACGTGTCTCCATTATCCAAACAAGCCTCTCTATCGGCTGCTCGCACACAAACAAACACAACACTAATTATAGATCCAAATCAATGGAAGGCTGACAGGCGGCTGGAGGCCGCGGGGATCGAGGACGTTCAGAGCCACAGAGGTTCTTGACCTTCAGACAGGAAGGGGAGCTCGACTGGGAAAAGGTTGTCAGACGGATGCAGATTCATTTGGCTGGAATATCATTATTTTGCAGCTATAAATATTATAATAATATATATATATAAACCAACATCCCAGCCTTAATTGATTACTACAATATTTCAATCTGCAAATTAAGACACGTACCCTTTAAAATCGACATAATTTGTAAATTACGGGCTTTACAAATTCAACTAATTATGGGGATTTTATGGGATTGTTGCTTGACAGCGAAAGTCTTCACTGTGGGGAGATTATGACATTAATCTGTTAGAGGAGGAGAGCGAGGAAGAAATAAATTGATTTTCTAATGGTGGGGTGTAATTACAGTATTGGATTGCATTTTAAAAGCGACACACTCTATCTGGCAGGAAATGAGGTGCTCAGAGGCGGCGGCAGCTGTGGACGTGGCAGGGGGGGGAACAGCGTGGCAGGGGGGGGGACAGTGTGGCGGGGGGGGGGACAGCGTGGCAGGGGGGGCAGTGTGTGGCGGGGGGACAGTGGGCGGGGGGGGGGGACAGCGTGGCGGACAGTGTGGTGGGGGGGGGGGCAGCGTGGCAGGGGGCAGCATGGTGGTGCATCAACATGATCCCCGAGGGGTGATGGATCGTCGCCCTTTAGACCTCAGGCCACCGTGTCTCATGGATATTGAACTATGCTAATTAATAACAATTAAGCAGCGGGCCTTCCCCTGTGCCGTCTGGAGGGATTCTCACTTCTTCTTCTTCTCTGCTGGAGGGGTTTGAAGCTGCAGAGTTACAGGACTGTTAGGAAAATGCCGAGGGTTTTACGACACACAGAGAGTCAGACATGTTGACAGCCTAAATATTCATAGGAAACAACGAGGCCACAATTCATTCAGGGCCCATTATTACTTCATTTGGCATTCACAGATACAGATTATCTTCGTTGGTGATAAAACATACATTACAATGTTTTATAATAACACGTTGAAAGGAGCCATTCTGCATATTTAGTACTTTTGATACTTTTCAACCAGTTACACATTTTTTCCAGACCAGAAAACCCTGAGTGCCTTAGAAACTTCATGTTCTGTCAAAGTGATTTCGCAACACGACTAAACAGATTTTAATTTAATTCAAATTAATTCTATACTATTCAATTAATCAAATTAATACAATGCATGGCCAAGAAGCAACCTCCGGGTATGAAAAGTGAAGCCAATGTTGAAGTACTTTCTAATGGCCATCAGATGGGGACTCCTCTGGTTACAAAATGTCTGATGGTATATAAGTCTAAGAAAATGTATTTATTCCCTCAGTAAACATTGTAAACATGAGTTTATGTCTCAAGCTGTAGTTTCAAGTCTTCTTCAATACAGCATGATGTTCATTTAGTAAATTATGATCCATTTAGAGTCAAACAGACCATAAAACAGGGGATGCTTTAGGGCGGGGCTACAAGGTGATTGACAGGTCTCTACCAGAGCGTTGTCCAGTCTGGGAGTTTCCGTGTTTACATCTTAGAACTTTAACCCTTTTGCAGTGTGTTTTTAGTTCATGAAAGTTTATTGTAACATTTTTAGTTGCCTTAAAATGTCTATTTCAGTGTTCAGTTGTACTCCACCCTCTCGTGTCACTACTGGTTGCAATGAACCAAGATGGCAACGACCAACGTGCCGAACTCATGGCTTTGAAAATGTTTTACCACCTCAGCTTTGCTAATAATTCATTTACTTCAGTAACATTTTGATTTGAATTCAGAACGTTTTAGGTATTTTTAGACTGTGATATTTCTACTTCTACTAAAATAATCAGAGTACTTCTTCTACCTCTGCCGAGCTTACATTGCTCTGAACTAAAGCTGCAACGACACAAAGCTATCTGCGTCTGCACACACACACACATACACACACACATACACACACACACACACACACACACACACACACACACACACACACACACACACACACACACACACACACACACACACACACACACACACACGTAGAGGCTGACCTGCTGCCTCAGCAGTTTGTCTGTTTGTGTGATGACTCTGCTGCAGATCTGGAGGCTCTAACACAATCAGTGGCGAGCTGCGTCCTGACGGCAGCGGGCCGATCAAAGCTGCTCAGCATGCCGGGACGGAGCAGCCACTCTCGGAGCGCTGACGCCGACGTTCGGGCTCTTTCACTTCCTGTATTTACCCAACAAGTTCCTGCAAATCCCGTTTCATGTGTCGGACACGTTTCTAAAGGATTTCGGCCCTCGTTCCACAAAAGAAAGTCCTCCTGAATCGGGGAGGATTACATGCTGCTGCAGGGTCTCTGCAGTCAGCAATGAGAGACTCAGCAGGCGACAGCTGGATGTGATGGGAGAGGAAGAATTCAGAACAAATTCAACAGCTTCTGCTTTCAGTTGAGGCCTGATTAGTAGAGGAACCCCAGTTTATTCACCTCTGGTATTTTTCATTTCATGTGAGTTTTCATGTTTCTTCTGAAATATTTACTCAAAAACACTCAAATAATTCTGAAGGTCTCATCATTATTCAGTAGGCTGCAGGAAAAAAAACAAAAAGATTCTTTTCACCTGCCTCCAAAGTTACATGTATCCTGTAATTTTGATGTAATTCACTCCAGATCTACACACACCGGGACTCCGCGTCGTGTTTCTGATGTGTAACTTTTCTTTACTTGAAATTCAAACGACAGTACAAACATGGAGCGTAATGTTTAAAATACAGGAAACATGAGACGGATGATCATGAAAATCAAACCAAGCTTTTTTAAAGGTGATGTGAGGAAACATTTTGGATTCAACACCACAGATGCTAATATTATGGATAGATGTGAGGCTTTGAAATGCAGCTGCCTCTCAGTAACGTTACCATGACGACGAACATGAAGTACAGCGTCAATTTGACAATGTACTTTATAATTAGGCTGCTGGTTTGGGTTCAAAATAATTTCAGCAACTCAGATGTATGTTTACATTTCTTCTGGTCTCACCAAAAGGACCGAGCTGTTCTACAAGCATGAACCCTGTGTTAAAAGGAGTCAGACATGATGCACGATCCAGGAAAGTCTAGTTTGAGTAACAGATCTATGACTTTGAAAATTCAACGGAAGCCAAAACAGCAAACCGAGGTTTGCATTACTCTGACACGAGATTGAGCCTGGTTGAATGTTTTTGTTCGGCGACGCCGGGCTGCCGGACTGACTCCATTCAGAAGAATGTGAAGGCGATGTTTATTAAACTAAAATCTTCACGTGTGGCCCTGGAGTCCCCTAAGGTGACCAGATGAGCATGGGTGAAATTTGGGGGTGTGATCACGTGGCCACAGTGGGCGTGTCCTCCAGTACATTACATTCAGTGTCAACAAACAGTAGTAATATTAACAGTAGTAGTATTATGTCCTGCAGACTTTGCACAACACTGTGTTTTGATCTCTGGAGGCAGCAATGATCCAGGTTTTTCCTCCTGCATTAACCATATTGTTCACCAGGTTATCTCCCTGCATAAATTCAAGAACGTTGCCGCTATGCTTAGCTGTTCATCAGTTTGTGGCACGACTGTACACGGCTTAAAAAACATCAACAGACATAATTCATGTAGGCTACGGATACAACATCGTCGCCCGTGGTTTATACCAAAATAATGTTTCACAACGATTAGCATTTCATTTTTTATTGGGCAGTAACTAATCAAAACTCGGGTTTAGTCGGGACAACTGCTTTTATTTGGGATGTCTGGTCACCTTACCACGAGGCTAACAATCTTTGGCTCACAGATTTTACACAAGGTAAGAACAAGAACCTTTGAGCCAGGGAAGTGACCGATAACGTTTCACAAGAACAGACTAGTAACCTGAGTCAGACATAAATTTGTCGACTGGATTGTTCGTGCAGTTTATTCACCCCAAAACCGCCAAGGTAAAAACGGTACGTTAGCTGTAAGCTAGTGAACAATGGACACACTGAGCGCGACATGTGGGAGTGTTTTTTTTTGCGTTTGGGTGTTTTTTCACTCAAGTTGAACGATTTTGAACTTCTGCGGACATGTTTCTGCCACCCTGGGTCAACCTGTATCTAATCTGGTCTTTCCATTGACTTTTTATGCAATAAACGTTATTCTGCCCCCTAGTGGTACAACTATTGATACAGTTTTAAGAGTGTCTTCGTTACATTTGCATCATTTACACAATTATCTTGAGTTCTTGTTCATTTGCTATTATCAGATCACTTTGATGCCGGTGAGAAAGGTGATACATCACTATTACTTTCAGGCTTTAAAAGGGCCAGTGTGTAGGATTTGGCAGCATCTAGTGGTAACGTTGCAGATCGCAACCAACTGAAACTTCCCTAATGTGCAAAGTGCGTGGGAGAGCTTTAGCGGTTTCTCAAGAGCCAACTTGGTTTGTCCTTTCTGGGCTACGGTAGAAACATGGCGGACTCCATATGTAGGTATAAACGGCTCATTCTAAGGTAACACAAACACAACTATTCTTATTTTTAGGAGATTATACGCTTAAGAAAACATCCTTACATAGTTTATTCCATTTCTGCCAATAGATGCCCCTAAATGCTACACCCTGTACCTTTAAGTATCTTCTTCTAAATCCAACTAAATAAATCCAGAGCTCTCTGTCAGAAGGTTCAAGCTAAGAAAGCGCCGCCAGCTGATTGCAGTTTAACTCACAGCTCTCCTCACAGGTAACCTCCTGTATCTTGACAAACACGTCTTCATATTCATTGTTAAACTCGGCGGGATCAAGCGAATTCTGGATTAATTACCGAGAGAGGATGTCAGAGATGCTCCGTGTTGCCGGGCCGAGAGCTCCGGCCACCAAAAAATTATTATCCAGCGTGTGGATTGGCATTCAGCGCCGGTCAGAAATGCAGCTCATGAATATAAATGAGGGCGAGGGCGAGTGATGGAGTGGCCCGAAGAGACAACAGACCCCGTTAACCCTCAATAACATGTCGACTGTCTCTAAGTTTCTGTGGCTTTTCATTTACATCATCCCACAGAAAAATGAAATCCTTCTGATTATTTTGGGTTGCCAGTAAATGTAGGTGAACCAAGATGTTGACTTATTCGTATACTTTCTGTTTTAATGGCGTGTTTTTGTTAACGCGGTCCCACCTGGTCGTCGTCCTGGGGAAATCAGGCCGTGAACAAATCCTCAAACGTCCTTCCACAATCGTGGGCATTATAATCTGCTGATGAAACAACCTCAACTCTGTCTTTCCAACGGATATTTTTGCGACCATAATTTACTAAATGAACATCATGCTGTATTGAAGAAGACTTGAAACTAGAGATTGAGACATAAACTCATGTTTACAATGTTTACTGAGGGAATAAATCAAGAGAGAAGTAGAGTCATTTTCTATAGACTTCTATACAACCAGAGGAGTCGCCCCCTGGTGGTCAGGAGAGAGAATGCAGCTTTAACACATGAACCTTTGACTTCTATACAACCAGAGGAGTCGCCCCCTGGTGGTCAGGGTGGTTTTGTTGTTTTGGGCGCCTGGTGGTGAGAGAGAATGCAGCTTTAACACATGAAGCTTTGACTTCTATACAACCAGAGGAGTCGCCCCCTGGTGGTCAGGAGAGAGAATGCAGCTTTAACACATGAAGCTTTGACTTCACTCTTCAGAACAGGAGCTTGCCGCCTATCCAACTCGTTCCAGTTGGCATTATTCCACGTTACAAATTGCAATGAAATAAAACTCTAGCGTGAGTTCACTTTTTATGCTCGGACCTGTTTATTTCTCATGCATTCTCACTCATAATTTCCTTGCTGTCATTGTTTGGGGCTGTCAATTATATCATCAGTTTATCATCCCAAATCATCTGTTATAATAAACAATTACCTTACTTGTGTCTCCAGATTGAAATATATTATTACACTCATAATTCAGTCTCACAAGATGAAACTGACTTTACAAAATGAAAAGTGTCGATAAATCTCTACATGACAGAGAATTGAAGAGATCTTGGTTCGAGGTAAGGCTGAGCGATTGACTGTTATGTCAAAACGGCGGTTTGAGAGAGAGCAAAGTCTCAACCTCTGAAGAGAGTCACCGGCATGTTTGGCCAGCGCAAACTAATTATCTTTAATCTTCTGGATAAGATGTTCTCGGCATGTCAAAAGGATAAAACAGATAGAGACTCAGTAACATTTCGTCGGGTTGATTTAATGAACAGACGTCAGACAAGCTGATGCAAAAGATTGTAAAAACTTGATGTGATGTATGAGGAGCGGTGGGACTTAACTGTAAATAAATTTATTCATGGAAAAATGTGAATATTTCCATTTTAATGCAACTTTATACTCGTACTCAACGAGAGTTATGATAGCTAAAGTTACTAGTTACCTTTCAGACAAAGATTTTACAAAAAAAACTAGTATTAGTATTAAATGCAATGATTTATTAAAGATTAAAGCATTTAACATTTTGGTATTTGACCTTTATTATCAAAATAGAGTCTAGTTGTGGCACGTTTCAGATATATATGAATTGTTAGCAAGTTTCCTGAGGCTTAAATTACCTTTTAGAAATACAAAAGATCTAAAATGATCTAATATTTCGCAGATTTGTGTAGCAGAACTTTGTTTTTTCTTCTTTAATCATCTCACGACCCCTCAGATTGACCTGATTTACCCTTTGGAGGGCCCCGACCCTTACGTTGGGAACAACTGGACTAAACTAGCTAACTGTATATATTTAAAACTATCTTCACCTCAAGCAGTTACAGCTGAAACACGCTGCCCATTGATTCTTCCGTATTAATTCAATAATGTCATGATGCAGGACGTTTACTTGTAATAGAGTATTTTCACACTGTAGAAGTACGTTTTCTTCAGTAGGGTTAGGGGATCTGAGGAAGCTCCACACGCTGAATCTGCAGCACAGAAAGAAACCGTGTTTACTTCCCGTTTCTGCCCTGAAGTGTCTCTCAGCCTCAGAACAGCTGAGTCAGGAACAAATAATTTTAACCCGATCATGGTTCTCTGGTTTTTTAAGGGTTTTGACTTCAGGCCGAGAGCAGAGGAACACGTCTGATTTCACTGATGTGATTCTGGTCGCTGCTTCAGGGAGAGGATCAGAGAGAGTGTGTGTGTGTGTGTACGTGTATATGTGTGTGTGTGTGTGTGTGTGTGTGTGTGTGTGTGTGTGTGTGTCAGGATGCAGCAGAGAGTAAATACATAACTTTCTTAGTTGAGTGAGTTTTATTTCGTAGCCTGAGATCACAAATTGGCCTCAAAGGGCTTTAAAGGCCAATAAACACTTTGACTGTTGAAGGAAAGAGAGGAGGAGATAGAGGAAGGAGGTAGAAGAGGACAGAAGGTGGGGGAGATGGGAGGGAAGAGATGATGCAAAGAGAGAGGAAGTAGACAAGGAAAGAAGGAAGCAGAGAAAGAAAGGAGAATGTTCAGGAAGAACAGAGGAGGTAGACAAGGAGAGAAGGAAACAGAGAAAGGAATAGGAGGTAGAGAAGAGAAGGAGGAGGTAGAGGAAGGAAAGCGGATAGGGAGGAAGGAGGGAGGAGGAAGAACAGAGGAGGAAGACAAGGAGAGAAGGAAACAGAACAAGGAATAGGAGGTAGAAAAGAGAAGGAAGAGGTAGAGGAAGGAAAGCGGATATGGAGGAAGGAGGGAGGAGGAAGAGGGAGGATAGGAGAAAAGAAGGAGGAGATAGAGAAAGAAAGGAGGATGTAGTGAAGTAAAGGAGGAGGTAAAGAAGGGAAGAAAAGGTAGAGGAAGGAAAGCAGATATGGAGGAAGGAGGAGGTAGACAAGGAAAGAAGGAAGCAGAGTAAGACAGGAGGAGGTAGAGAAGAGAAGGAGGAGGTTAAAGAGAAAAGGAGGAGGAGATGGAAGAAGGAAAGAAGTGAAGGAGAGAAGGAGGTGCACGAGGAAAGTGAAAGAGGACAGAGCGAATATCTGAAGGCAGCGAGAAGGAGAGAAGTGTTTGCTTCTGTGTAAATAAACTCTTTCTGGGATAAAAAAGTCTGCGTTGACCTTTGACCTCTGAGTCTCCGCCCGTGTTTCCTACCTGTACATTTCTTGGGGCTGCCGGGTCTCTTGCCGTGCATCCCCAGCTTGCAGACGAAGTTCTCCTCCCAGAACTCAGCGAACCAGACGTTCCTGCGGTTGTTGGAGAGCGAGCGGCTCTTGAAGTAACGGTCGAACGCTGCGGACAGAAGACAGTGAAAGTGTCACGAAGACGACGATCTCCTTCAGAAAGAAAACAGTCTCCTCGGCTCCCGTTTTTCCAGGACCTCACCGTCCACCGACGCCCTCTTGGGGAGGATGGTGACGGCGCCCTCGGCCACCCGCTCCTGCTGGACCACCGGGGAGATCTTGGACCCCCAGCTGTCAGACCCCACCCACAGGAAGTGACCCGTCAGGTTGTTGCGTTTCGCCGCGTCCAGGATTCGCCTGTCGGAGGTCACAGGGGAGACAGTCGAGTCACTTCCTTTTTTAATTTAAACAGCATTTTCTGTTCATCTTTATAACACCAGAGTCTACGGTCTAACGTGGTAATGTTTAGCAGGTATAAAAGGAGGGAGAGAAGGAGAGGAGGAGACAGGGAAAGGAAGGAGGAGACAAGGTAAATAAAAAGAGATGGAGAGTGGAAGGAGATAAACAAGGGAGGAAGGAGCTGGAGAAACAAAGGAGAAGATAGACAAAGTAAGAAGGAGATAGAGAAAGGAAGGAGGAGATATACAAAGGAAGAAGGAGATAGAGAAAGGAAGGAGGAGATAGGGAAAGGAAGGGGGAGATAGGGAAGGAATAGAGGAGATGGAGAAAGGGAAGAGGAAATAGAGGAAGAAAGGAGGAGATAGAAATAGGAAAGAAGGAGATAGAGAAAGGAAGGAGGAGACAAGGAAAGAAAGAGATGGAGAAGGTAAGAGGGGATAAACAAGGGAGGAAGGAGCTGGTGAAACAAAGGAGGGGATAGACAAAGTAAGAAGGAGATAGAGAAAGGAAGGAGGATATATACAAAGGAAGAAGGAGATAGGGAAAGGAAGGAGGAGATAGGGAAGGAATAGAGGAGATGGAGAAGGGGAGACAAAGTAAGGAGGAGACAAAAGAAAAGGGAAATAAAGAAAAGAAGGAGGAGATAGGGAAGGAATGGAGGAGATAGAGAGGGGGAGGAGAAAATAGAGGAAGAAAGGAGGAGATAGACAAAGGAAAGAAGGAGATAGAGAAAGGAAGGAGGAGACAAGGAAAGAAAGAGATGGAGAAGGTAAGAGGGGATAAACAAGAGAGGAAGGAGATAGAGAAACAAAGGAGGAGATAGACAAAGGAAGAAGGACATAGGGAAAGGAAGGAGGAGATAGGGAAGGAATAGAGGAGATGGAGAAGGGGAGGAGGAAATAGAGGAAGGGAGGAGGAGATAGACAAAGGAAAGAAGGAGATATATGAAGTAATGAGGGGATTGAGCAAGGAAGAAGGAGACGGGGAGAAGGAGAAAGGAAGGAGGAGATACACAAGGAGAGAAGGAGATAGAGATCGGAAGGAGAAGACAATGGAAGAAGGAAATAGAGAAAGGAAGGAGGAGTTAAGGATGAGATGAAGGCAGGAAGGAGAAGGCAGGGAAGGGAAGAGGGAGGCAGAAAAATGAAAGAGGAGGTAAAGAAAGGGAAGAAGGAGAAAGAGGAAGGAAAGAGGAGATAGAGGAATTAAAGGAGGAGATAGAGAGGAAAAGAGGACGGAAAGGGAGGAGGAGGTAGTGAGGGAATGGATGAAGAAAGGGAAGGGAATAAGGAGGCAGAGGAAGGTACAGCTGAGGCTGATGGATGTCGTTGGCTGTTGCAGGTGTGACATGTTGATGATGTCTGAACCAAACCGACAGGAATCCAAAGAAATGTTATCGAGACGTTTCACTGAAACGTGAAGTTCCACCATGTTTTTATTGTCCTTCGTCTTCGTTTTCATTCAATTATGAATTTAAACGATCAGACCGCTTCTTTATTTCTTCACTCATCCCGAGAGGAGACGAGGAGACGGATGATTCCTCTCTCTGTGCGTTCAGAGCTTCAGATTAACATCAGCTGTTTCACTGATACTGTGAGTGAGTGTGTGTGTGTGTGTGTGTGTGTGTGTGTGTGTGTGTGTGTGTGTGAGAGAGAGAGGCTCTCAGCTCACTCAGATAATTGGAAGCTTGTTATCTTAATCTGTTTTTATACTGAAGTGTGAACTGAGTGAGTGTGTGTTATATTTAGAGACTCATTTCGGATGAACTGGAGGGAAACGGGTGGAAGTAGTTTGTATTCAGCGCAGTGTCCTTCAGAAGATAATCAACGGATTATTCAGAGGTTTTATATTCCTAAAAACGTGAGGAAAAAAAATGCATTAATACTAGATTAGTATGAAATAATCTAAATATAATAAATTGGACCAAATGGTAAAAATGTGTGTTTGAGCGCCGACTGTACGTAAGAAGTCCGTGTGGTCGTTATGACGTCACCCGTTGGTTTGTGGACTCAAGATCTGCATTTTAGCCGTCGCCATCTTGTCTTTTTGCAACCAGACGTGACGTGAGATGGTGGAGCCATGCGAACGCTGAATGAGATATTTTTAGGAAACCGAAAAGGTTGTAATTCATTTTTTCGGTAACAAAGACGTCGGACGACCGGATTGTTTCTGTTTTGTTTGCACCGCTCGGCCTCATTGCCATTATTTAGTGACCCTCAGCTGTTGCTTCACGAGAGGAAGGAAAGGAGGAGCTAGAGAAGGAGTAAACCGATCAGCGTCTTCCTCTAATAAATTCAGGGTGTGTCCAGACTTCTGCCCACTAAAAAAAACGGGGGGCTTTTTTTATTTATTTTTTTTTTAACGTAAAATGATATTTCATTTGGAGTTACGTGAGGTTGCAAACCTCACAGAATCAAACTTGTGTCGGCGTGCGTGCGTGCGTTTACCGGATGTCGTCCTCGTTAGCGAACATGATGACGGCGCGGGCGTTGGGCGTCTCCATCAGACGCAGGACCAGCTTGTCGAACTCGCCGGGTCTCGGCTCCCGGGGAACCTTCAGAGACTGAGCGATGCAAACCCCACCTGAAAGAAACAAGACAGACCGAATATTCAAAAAGCAAGATTAAGGATTCGCCTCGAAGATATTTTTAGTCTCATTGTGTCGTATTAGCCGATCATAGAGTCATAAATGATGCTGGACCGCAACCAATCAGAGCATGTGTCGGAAAGCAGGAGCTCAGTGAAGTGTAAACTTCTGCAACACTTTGTCTCTTCGGTCATCCTGTGGCTACTGAAGTCCCAAAAAATGTTCAAAGAAATCCCTGGAGTTTATTCTTTGAGTAAGAAGGAAACCCGAGGCGACCCCGGAGTCCAACGGATTACCCCGCTCTGAACCTGTTAGAGTTCCTCCGTCTGAGGCCGGTGCTCCACCTATATTTTAAACTCCTTCTTTGTTGCCCTAGAAAAAGCTTTTGTAATATTTTCATGGTCCCACCCAAGTTTCACTTTTCTAATGGGGTTTCTGGAAAGTCCCCAAACTTTCCCGCTCAGGCGTGTTTTCCTGACACATGTATTTCCATGTGTAGTTAACATTTAGTTAAACAGGTTATGTGTTAAATCATTGAACTCAGTGTGCAACCAGTATCATTGAAACAGTTTAGAAAAGCATGTCAAAACCTTTTATTCGTCCTTAAATTTAAAGATCCTCCATTTAACTCCATTAAATTAAACAAATGTTACACTACCTAAAGTCTGTAATGTCGATTTCATAAAATACACACATGTTTTATTAAACCAAAATGAGAAAGGTGCACTAGATAGTGTAGACAGACATCCTGTTATGTGTGAGAGGGCCATATATTAAGAGCTTTAAAGACCAATAATAGAACTTTAAAATTTAGATCATATAGTAACACTAGTTCTGATATGTTGATTTCATAGATGTGTGCTTACTGACGGTGACAAATCAAAGTCCCAACACACACAAAGGTGATCCGTGAAGTGTGAAGTATTTAAAGTGTTCAAAATCCTACTTGGTCTGTCTTGGTTTGGGTTAAAATAACTACAGAAGGGGCGGGACTTAAGCACGAAAGTTGCGTAATGAATAAATCAACATTGGCTTCATGTGGGCGCAACCACACACACACAGACACACACACACACACACACAGACACACACACACACACACACACACACACACACACACACACACACACACAGTGACCTTTTGCAGTTCCAATACTTCCTGGTTCGTGATTACGTGGATTACATTCAATTTTATTTCGTCTGATATCTGCAAATAAAAGTGCATTACTTTTTCGTAGGTGTCTGCTTCGACATTCAAGCATGTTGATTTACAAGTTCCATTTTCTCAAAACCAGACTGTTCCCTGCCATCGCGGCGCGTTTTTAATCCTCCGGGGCGAGCGGATGAACAGATCTCCAGAAGAAGGAAATGTTCAGACGAAGGCCTTGATATGTGTAAATAATAAAAGCTTTATTCAGCTATAGAAAGTTTTGCATTGAGCTTTTTGGGTGTTACCCATAGCAACAATAATAATAGTACAAATTATGTAAAATTGCATAGTCATAACATCCATGATGATAGACAAAAGTCTATGAAAATATAATAGATGTAAATTCCGGGGATCATGAAAGTGGACGAAGTCCGGATTGTGAACATCTGGCATCGAAAGCTTCACCACTTCTGCTTCTGTCTGTACGTCTGTTAATGAGCAGCTTCGTCTTGGCTCCGGTTTGTCTGTTGACTGTGGTTAATCATTTCCCCATTAAGACACGGCTGTAATATTTTAATTATCTTCACTGTTTGGCTTGTTCTTATTTTCACGCTGCGGTTGTGATGTGTCACGACAGACGTTATTAAACCTTCATCCGCAGACGCTGAAACAAAGGTCAGGGGGATTATTAGTGCTGCCACACACTAAACACTGTCAAATTATCACTGACGTCGCGGTAATGATACCTTCACGCAGCTACTGCAGAAAGTGTTCATGAAATAAAAAAAGAAATTGGACTTTGGGTTGAGTTTACGTCATCTCTTCCCAAAGACTCGTCTGTCTTAAAGGCAGGAAGATAAGGGCCATTAAAGGTTCTTTATACAATATTCAGACCGTTTATATAGCAGCAAACCACGTTTCTCTATGTAAAGATATAGTGGTAGAATGTTTTGTGGTAGAATTTTTTTAACACAGGCTGTGAGATCTTTTCTTTTTACTGTAAAGTTGGGCATTTTAACATTGGTTGCATTTTTCGGCACCGGAGGTGGACGCTTGGTCCCGACCGTAGACCGCATATAAGAAGTGGACGTAGTCGTCGAGACGTCACCCATCGGTTACTGGACTCGAGTTCAACGTTAAGGCCGTCACCATCTTGATTGTTTGCAACCAGTGAACAGGAAGTGACCATATTTGGACTGAGGAGGAGTGACGTAGAGACAACGTATACGTCTCTGGTAGAGACCTGTCAATCACCTTGTAGCCCCGCCCCTAAAGCATCCCCTGCTTTATGGTCTGTTTGACTCTAAATGGACCATAATTTACTAAATGAACATCATGCTGTATTGAAGAAGACTTGAAACTAGAGATTGAGACATAAACTCATGTTTACAATGTTTACTGAGGGAATGAAACTCAAGCAGAAGTTCAGTCATGAAGACACTCACCACACTGTTTGTCAGTCATGGTCTCAGTCTCTAATTCTCCCTGTGATTACTCCATCAGCTGATTGGGGGGGTGTGCTCTTTAAATTAACCAGTCAGATGCTGCGCAGTTTCCTTAAGCCAATCACATCGTTGTTGTCAAACCTTTAAATAGGTTCTCCTCTCTGCTGCTGTCAGTTGTCATTTCAGCTCAAAATAGATGCAACCCTCCTCCACCCCAGCCTCCTCCAATCAGCATCAGTCCTGCTCCTCATTCATCATCGAGTTACAGCAACTTCCTTCTCCACCACCACCACCAGTGTCTGGACTCCAGGGGGGATTCTGCCGTAGCAGATATCAGCATCACTACCCCTCGTTTATCCTAATTCAGGATGGCGTCCAATCGCCAAAGACTTTGCACTATTCAAATGTTATGCAATCGTAATAAATTATTGTTAAACTCTATACAAGTCTCTCCTGATTGAAATAAATCAAGAGAGAAGTAGAGTCATTTTCTCATAGACTTCTATACAACCAGAGAAGTCGCCCCTGGTGGTCAGGAGAGAGAATGCAGGTCTAAGACACTTTAACATTCGCTTCATTTTTCAGACCCAGAGGTGCAAAACCCACTTTCCAGTCGCCCCTTAGGTTAAGACCGTAAGCTCTGTCGGCATTGTTGCCGTTTTTGCACCGTTAGCACCGTTAGCTGCGAGCTGCCGGCTCAGCCTTTGCCATGTTGAGAGCCGTGTGGAGGCAATGCATTGTAATGTCCTATTGAGCACCTTTAATATTCAGGAAAAATTAGGAAAATTGAGGTGTAGGAGATACAGGAGATTGATGTCTCTGTATTTTATTTTTATATGTTTTAATATTGGTAAATGAGGTTTATTGTTTACTGTTCTGTACCACAAATTACCTCTTTGGGGACATTCAAATGTTCTCAGTCTGAAGCTGAGGATGAAGAGGAGAATAAAACTGTGAAACTACATGTGCACTTATCGCAGTTTACACCACCGCCGTGACTGTTTGCTTTGTGAATCAGTCTGGCCAGCCTCCCTCTCAACAAACGTAACGATCACATGGAGAAAGAGACTGATCTGACAACAGAGTCAGCGTTTGTTTACAAGATATAATCTGGAATGGTGAAGCCACTGGAGCAGACTTAACTGACTATATTAAAAGGTTTAAAAACAGGTTTCATTATCTATCTCTATCTTGGAGAGATTTTTCAGCTCTTGGGAAAGATGGCAAAAAAAGGTGGATGTGGTTTAATCTCCCGGCCTTCTTCTTTATCACAGTTTTTATTCATTTCCTTTAATGAAATGACTTCCTGTTCTATGGTTTCCCTTCATGGTTCGGTAACAAAAGTTGGTGTTTTCTCCACGTCACATCATTAAACTCCTTCTGAAGACTCCGTCGCCACAAACACAATTGAAGTTTGTTCAAATCGTTCCTGCAGCGTTGCCGCCCCGGGGGAAGATAACCGAGAGCGGTGGCGTAGTTTTGAAGATGAACTTTGTGCTTCTGTCAGGGAGTGAAGTAAAGCACAGGAGCGGCTGCAGAAGAGCCAAACCTCAGACTGTGAAGCTGTTCCAACTTAATTGGCTCCGGAGTGGATTTCCTGTCTCTCTCTTTCTTCTTTTTGGAAGGTAGGGGCGACTCGCCGCCCGATTGTCGCGGGAAATCTCGAGGGAAGCTGAAAATAATCACGTCTGTTTGGTCTGACCTCGATTGTTTAAACAGCATCTGAGAGTTTTTTTTTTTTTTTAAGAAAGTGGAACTGGAGGGGGAGAGTTTAAAGATTACTGCAGCAAAGACATAAAAAGGTAAAACTGAAGACTCAAGGTATCTATGTGAGAAACATTCACACGGAAACCAAGCAAGTAGTTAAATGTTGTGTTTCTGTTGCCTCTCGCAAACCAAAAGATGTAACTTCAAGCACACAATTAGACATGAGTGGAGTAATAAATGAGTGATCACTTGGATTTGAACGGAGCACTTCTTCCCAAGAAAGTGTTCTTGGAAAGAACTTCTTTCTAGGAAACTTAAGAGGAAATTATCAAGAAATTACGGGACTGTGAGATGAAGCGAATTCGTCACTTCACTTTTGAAGCAGCAGTGCAGTGGCGGAGGAAGTATTAAGGACCTTTACCGAAGTGAAAGTACTAATACAGAACTCAATACTATAACTTTTATAAGCGGTTGGGAGGCTGACAACCAGGCATCAGATTTACGTTGCCGAAACTGAACATATGGCGGCTATTTCTAGCCAACTTATATTTAGAGAAATTAAAATACTCTACAGTTAACCGTCAGCTTGACAATGTATATGTGACATGTATATATGGTTTGTATGTTGTTGTACATGTTTTGTAGTATGCAGTTTTTTCGGGATCCTCTGCCTCCCAAGACAAATGTAATTGTTGTTTTTCGTTCAGATTCATTCTGGTTCTTTGTCAGTTGAGTCAATCTGTTTGTGTTTGTGTCGAACAACTTAATTTGCTTCACCATTATCTTTAAAACAGATACTATTTTGATATGTAAATATCACTAATGCAACATATACTGACATTGTTTTTATTTTGGATTGCACGTTTTGCTGTTTTCTGGCCCTATTTATTATATTTAAAAAACGAGTTGCCACTGATGGCAAACAAAGGTCAAGAATTGGTTGCCAATTTCTTAAAATAGTTGCAAATTGCCACCTGACAACCCTTACTGTTGAGTCCTAAAACAGCACACTGTAAAACTATTATGGAGTCTCACTTTCCAAGTCAGGATGTCTCACCGCCAATGAAGCCACAACTGTAGCTGTGAGATAACGCAGGCACGTTAAGAGGAAAGGACTTCAGAGCACACGTGGTCTTGACTCAATACTTGCTTCAACCCAAAAAGTTTAGATTATTTTCACTGTTACAATTCATTAATTAGGCAATCCTGACAAACTGGAAACATTTACTGTAATTAATCCATGAAAATTTTATAATTCTCAATTACAGAGGTCTATCCGTCATGGCGGAGACAGCTGGTGGAAATGCGGCTGCTCTGAGTAGATCTCGGATTAAACCAGAGATCTACACGGCTATTGATGGCAAAATTATTGTGGAAGATGAACTTTTAAACTTCCTCATCATCAAAATGAAAACTCTGAGTCATGATGACATTATTTTGTTAGTTGTGAACCACTTCGGGTCGGATTGGATTGAGAGTTCAAAGAAAGTTATTTTTGAACTCTGCCAAAGCTCCAGTCAACGCTTTGCAGCACATACGGGGGCACAAAAAGACGTAAATAATGTAAAGAGTTGTTTGAAACTACTTAATGAGGCGGGTGAGAATACCCCTCGCTTTGTGTCTCATTACATAGACGAGTTTCCGCCTGTGACTTTCAACTCCTTTGACGTTTCTTGCCTGCTTGGGAAAATTGAGCGTCTAAGCACAGACATGTCCTCCATGAAACATGCCGTGTGTTTGCAGACAAATGTCTGCGAGAGTCTCCGTACGATAACGGCGGATATAAACCAACGCATATGCAGGGTTGAACAGCCTGTGTTGAGCGGAAGGGATGCGCTGATCCGCCAGGTTAACGAGGAGGCCCCGAGCCGGGGGATGGAAGGTGTAACTCAGGTGCATGGCGCCTCGGATGCGGACTGTAGCACCGGCGCCTGGGTCCTCGGCCGTGGATGCCAGTGCAGCAGAGGGAACCTGGAATGCGGAGCGGAAAAACGACGCGGCAATGTCACCTGTGTGGAGCCGTGTAGTAAGAGAGGGTCGCCGCCTGAAACATGCCACTGAAATGCAGCCCAGAGCCCGACTACATCCTCCCAGAAAGAAGAAGACTACCGGTATTGTTGGAACCAGTGCCGGGGGAAACATACAAGCTATAAAGACTAAACTGGTGAGTGGATTCGCTACAAAATTCTCGCCCGATTTGGACTCCGAGGCACTGGCAAGTTATCTAAAAGAAAAACTCCAATGATGTAACCTGTCAAAAGATAGACACTGCTTCAAGTCGGTGTAGCTCCTTCAAAATTACTGCCGAGTGCAATGAGGTAGGCGAACTGTATGAGCCACAGCTTTGGCCAGAAGGAACTTTTGTACGGCGTTTCTATGAAGCTCGCAAGGCTGCGGCTGTGGGGTCACTGGATGTAAAAACACCTGTTGTTGCAAGGAACATGCTTGAGGTTGGGACATCTGCTGCCATGCAGATATGATTGTGAAACATGAGTATTTGAGTTGTGTCCTATAATTTGCGTGGCTTGCGCCTTGGACAGTCCGCCGGGGACAAAGTGCGACGCATTGTTATTGACACTTTAATGGAGAGTGCTGATATCTTGTGTATACAAGAGACTTTTTTAGCCAAACAAGACCTGGATGAACTTAATTCTGTCAATAATGATTTTCATGGGGCAGGGGAATCCACAACAGATCTATATATAATATATATAATAGTGTGTGGCAGAATACCTGGTGGGGTCGCCATTATGTGGCATAAAAAATATGATCCACTGATCAGTGTGATTAGGCTAGAGGTGGACTGGTGCATAGCAATTAAAGTTGTACATAATAAGAATGTTTTTGTAATTTTAAATGTTTACACTCCTTATGAAAGTAACCAAAACAAGGATGAATACCTTCATAGGCTCGCTTTTATAAGTTCTTTTGTCAAAGAAAGTGCATATACAAATATATTTGTTGTGGGGGATATGAACGTTGATATTTCAGATAATAACTCCCTGTTTGGTCAACACCTAATGCAATTTTGTCAAGATAGCAAGTTGGTTCTTTCCAGCAAAGTGCTGTTGCCAGTAAATAGCTACACATATACCAGTGAAGCATGGCATACAACATCTGGGCTGGATCACTGTATATGTACAGCTGATGCTCATGAATGTCTCGAGGATGTTGCAATCTTCTATGAGCTGGCTACAACAGATCATATACCTGTCTTTATGAGATTAAATGTTGAGAATCTACCTGAGTTGACCAGTAATGATGATAACCATGAACAACACTTTAAAGTAGATTGGTCAAAGCTCACAGAAGATGATTGCTTGCATTACAAGTCACAAACTGATAAGAGCCTCGGAAATATTGATATACCACTTGATGCAATTCTGTGTGGCAACATTAACTGTAAAAACCAAAACCACAATAGTGATCTATGTGTAATGTATGATAACATTGTGAATTGTCTAAACAATGTAAGTAAATCATTTTGCAAAAAAAGGGCTAAACAACATAATCTTAGGCCAGGGTGGAATGAATATGTGTCTGAATTCCATATAGAGGCTAAAGAAGCTTTTAAAAACTGGGTTTTATCAGGAAAAGCAAGACATGGGCCAGAGTGTGAACACAAGAAACATGCAAATGCTAGATTTAAATATGCTGTGCGCTTTATTAAAAGAAATGAACAGACCATGAGGGCAAACTCCATGGCCAAAAAGTTTCAACAGAATAATGTCTATGATTTCTGGAAAGAAGTTAAGGTTGCCAATAACATTAAGATGCCCCTGCCATCCAATATTGATGGGGCTATTGGTTCGGACAGTATTGCAGATCTGTGGAGTAAACATTATAGGGATATTTTCAACAGTGTTGAGTGACGAATTTAATATTGGTGACGTTCCTAATGATGCTGGTGTGTGTATTAGACCTGATGAAGTGTTGTATGCCATTGAAAAATTGGCATTGAACAAAGCATGTGGCCTTGACCAAATAACAGCAGAACATCTGAGGCATGCTAGCAACAGAACCTCAGTGTTACTTGCTATGTGTTTTTCTGGATTGTTAATGCATGGCGTACTTCTGACTCTATGCTGACTGTTTTGTTAGTGCAAGTAATCAAAAATAAAACCGGTAAAATATCCAGCATTGAAAATTACTGACCAATTGCTCTGGCCAGTGTACTTTCTAAAGTATTAGAACGAATTCTCTTAGATAAGCTTCAAGAGTACATAATAACCACTGATAATCAATTTGGTTTTAAAAGTAAACATAGCACATACTTATGTATATATGCACTAAAGGAAGTTGTTAGTAAGTACAGGAGACATAACACCACAATATTTATGTGTTTCCTGGATGCATCTAAAGCTTTTGATCGAATTAATCATTCTAAATTGTTTGTCAAAGAGCGAGGGGTCAATATTTGATTAGGATTTTGCACTTTTGGTATTCACGTCAAACCATGCGAGCTAGATGGGGTAAGAGTGTATCTGCACCCTTCCTACTGACCAATGGCATCCGACAAGGTGGAATACTGTCACCTGCTCTTTTTAATATATGGATGACCTTTCTAAAAGGTTAAAAGAGTGTAAGACAGGATGTATGGTGGGGGAACGTCTTATTAACCATCTGATCTACGCTGACGACTCAGTGGTCCTGTCTCCTTATAGCGCTGGTTTACAGCAATTGGTTGGGGTGGAGCTCATTTTAAAGTTTTTTACTTACGACTGGAACTAATTATCTTCATTATTGATTAATCTGCTGATTTTCTCAAGGAGTCGATTCGATTGATTGTTTGGTTTGTAAAATTTCATAAAACAGTGACACTTTCACAACGTTTGTTGTGTCCAACCAACAGTTCAAACCTCAAGATTATTAACAAGAAATCTACATTTAAAAAAAAAAATTACAAGGAAAAGCTGTAAATTCTGTCAATCAATCAGTCAATCAATCAATCAATTAGTCAGATAATCGTTTCAGCTCTACATTAGTTTAATTTATAATAAAACCATATTAACAAGTATCTCATGTGTTTTGTTAAAATCTTTATTTTTAAAGTAACAAAAGTTGTCAGAAAAATGCAGCACAAAAAGAAAGTACTCAAGGAGAGTAAAAGTACCTCAAATTTAAGTCCAGTACTTGAGTAAACGTACGTTCCAAGTTCCACCGCAGCAGCGTATAGCTGTATAAATACTGTATCATGACACAGAAAAGTCACGGCCATGAGTCTGTCTAAGAAGGAACCTCTGTGTGAGTTCAGATCTCGAAAGGCTTCGGGGGAGAAAAGATGGAGATAAAAACATTTCAGAGTCTGCTGCCTTCATCCCCATCGCTCCGTCCGCAGCGAGCGGAGAGTCTTCAGAGTCTCGCCCACGCGACACGGCTTCATTCAGACGCTCTCGGAGTGAAATTGATTCCAATCTGAACTCATCACACGGCTCCATCAGGCCGTCAGATTGGAGCTGTGTCTCCCGTACAGCTACAGGTTTCTAAACGAGGGTTTGGGATTATATGTTGGAAGGTTTGGAGGTTTGGAGGTTCGGGCTGCTGGCAGCATGAGAGGCAGCAGCGTCGTCTCACATCTTAGATAGAGAGACGGCTTTTTCCCTCTTTTTCTCTTCATTCAACTTAATTATCTTAAATTTCTTTCTGTGACATTAAATTTCAAGAGTTAAGATTTTTCTACTTATTTTATTCTATATCTATTTTTCATTTTTACCGACGTGAGAACGGCCCGATACAGAATATTATATTATTGATTTATAACTATTAATGCATAACGCATAATATGAATACATAATGCAGTGGGTAAAGGTGGAGTTAATGTTCATTACTTCATAAACTCTTAGCTTGTGAATTTTCTCAAGGGATCAATAAAGTTGTATTTTATAATATGATTTACTATATAAGGTTATTTGTTGATAATATTTGTAATTAATAATCTGAATGTGAAAGGCAGTACTAAAGTACAGTACTTGAGTGAATGTAACGTTGAACCAAGTGGTGCATAAGTGGATAGACGCTGTAGAGAAAATGAAATGAAAATAACTTCACTAATATCTAGAAGTATCAGATTGTGAGATGTTCTTCATCAGCTATGAAGGAAACTTTAAAACCATCTGGAAGCCATGACAGCTCATTGTTCTGAACGCCATCCAACATGGTGAGGAAAGATAAGCTGGTAACACACTCTCCATCGGGCCATTAGGTCAGTTATCAGTCCAGTGAGCTCCCCAAAACCAGTTCTTATCTTTGCCTCCATGCAGGCTTCCAGCTAGCATCTTGCGCCGTTGTAAATGGGTTCACAATTGACCCTTCGCTAAGCCCCGCCCCCCCCGCCCCGCTGGAGCCCACACTGTCACTGACGACACTCAATGAATACAGATCAGATTTTTGGGGAAATAAAAAGCGATTTGAAGGTGAAGCGGACAGAAGGGTCTACAACGCGTGTTTGAAGGATGTCAAACTGATTCAGGTTAAAAAGATGAAAGCTAGAAGATAAAGCTACAGATCACAGTGTAATAACGAGTTAATGATGTGCTAACATACTATGCTAATGTTAGCGCAACAGGTTTTTTTTTACGTTGAAACGTGTATCTCCTTCCAACCTCTCCGGGTAACGAGTATCACTGTTACAACCGAATCGTCTCTGACAATAAACACATTAATCTCTATGAACGTGTGAGAGGCTCTCTGGAGCCTCCTGAGGGAACCACTGCAGATCAATGTGGAAATAATAAAGATGAACACACTGCGGCGCGATTTTAATGAGGGACTGAGGCTTCTCCGATTCGACGAAAACCAAAGTGGAAAATCAGCGGCGGAGGCTTCTCCTGCTGCGCTCAAAGACACGAAATTAACTTTGGGCGACAAAGTGGGAAATTATCAGTTAACAGACCCTGCATGAGATGTTGTCATGTGCAATTTACAGTCCTACGTGTAGCGCAGTAACACACACACACACACACACACACACACGCACACACATACACACAAATGTGATAATGTGGGAATGTGCTCCCATTCCCTTGGAAACAGATAAGGAAATCCCTGCAGCTTCTAACTGGCTGAGGATTTACTTTAAGCTCTTCGGGGAACATCTCGGCCGAAAGCTGCTGCATTCAACTTGAATTCCTACAGATCTATTTTTTTTTTTTTCTATAAAAAGAAAATTATCACCTGGAGCTCATCATTCAGCATCCCTTTAAAAAAAAAAAAAAAGAAAAAGAATAATTGAAGTGCTGGATGTGTTTGACATTAATGGACGTCTTTGTTGAAGTTTCTTGTGGTGGCTTTTATTTTCTTTGTGTGGGGAATTTCGGCTCAACGTTCACCTCAATTACACAAAAAACGAAGGAAACGGAGCAAAGGCATTATATTCTCCTGAAGCTGGTTTTTGTTTAACCTACAGCAGCTTGTTGAATACACAGAGGACAGGACTTTTGGGATATTTTCACAAGATCAATTACATGCAGGTGGATTTCAAAGTAAAACGCAGACGGGGATAATCGATTCGATCGATTGTTTGTAAGAGTTCAGAAATAATGAAACTTTCCCGATGTTTGTTGTGTCCAAAAATAAATTCACTTTTTCATTCACTTATAAAAAACTATAAAAAGAAAAAAACATATGGAGACAAAAATTGCAAAGTAGTAAGTGAGATTCCACCACCCTCATTGCAACCCCGGATATTCCTCTTCTGAGTTATGGCAGCAGAGATAAAACAAGTTGTTCACATATAAGCTTTACAATACGTCCAAATTATAAAAGTGGGCTAGTAAACGGTGTTTCAAGCCGCGGCCTTTGTCTTTCACACATAAACATGAGCTCTAATGCGGCACAGATTTAATGAAATGGCATCAAATGAAGCTTATCGGAGGGACACAAGTCCAAAGAGAGGGAATAATGCAATTTCACTTCGCTTTTCAACTCGGCCGAGGAAAGTCTCACAGCGGGAGTGACTGAACTCACATGCGGACCAAATGAAGCATTCAAAGGCACGCCGTGTAATGGAATTATGGGCAATAACAGATATCATTAAAGCTATAGCCTCTGGCAAAGCTTTTCACGCTGACCTTTAAATTAACACTTCACCATGGCAGCGAGTGTTTATCGGTGTGTAACCAACCCCCCCACTCCACCTCACACACACACACACACACACACACACACACACACACACGCACACACACACACACTTTACTCTTCCTCCAAATACTGAGTCGGAGTGACGGACAGAAACAGAACGTATGTGGCCGCTCGTCTCTTTCATTCCTCGCCTTTGAGGCGCCGAATGCCCGGCCATGAACGGTTTCCCGGGTAACACGCGCACAGCCTCGACTTGAAAGTCAGATGAAACGAGCAAAGCAGTACGTCAACAAAGCTCTCGGTCCACATTAAAGGGTTTCCTTCAACCTTGACCCGATGCTGTTTCTGTGCCTAATTAATGGGGACACAAATGTTGGTAATTGGATCAGCATTGAGTCCTTCGTTGGGTCCTCAGCGAAACACATGGTTGCTTCACAAAAACCAAAATCGTCGTAAAAAAAAAAAAAACGCCGGTGAAATACATCCTGGTTCAAAGGGGGAAAAAACACGAGGGGAAGACTTTCCCTTCACCGATTGATAACGATGTTCAGATCTACGTCCTCTATCAAAGCCAATACCAACATTCCCAGGTAGTGAACGGCTGGAAAGGGAAGCAAGACGTCGGTGAAATACACTGAGCGGAGGTAATATTTAAATAGGTGTATTCGTCGCTTGTCTTGACATAACCAAAAAGCGCGGATTTAATTAGCAGAGGTATTTTGCTGGTGGTAAAATTATTCGTGTTAGAAGTTAGTATTGAGTCTTACGTCGGGGGAAAGATATACCCACGGCTTACTCACGTTAAAACCCAGTGTCATGGCAGGTCGTGAAATAGTCACGAGATGGTCTGGAATCTATCGGTTTTGTGTGCAGGGACGTGAATTGTTTGTTATGTCGCTCAGCACAAAGAAATATGCCAGTGGAAAGTCAATTAAGATCCTTTTTTTTTTGTGGTGGACACACAAATAAAATGCATCCACGTGAGTGTGCAATGATCAGAGCTGGTGATGGAGCATTAAATATTACCAAAGGAGGGGAGGTGGATGGAGCCAGCAAACAGAGGGCTTTAACCACAAGGCCAGAGTTCTTGTTTTGTTTCCTGAACCTAAAACTGTACATAGTTCATTTTAAGATCAACCATGACCCTTTTTCCCTAAACCTGCCGTGAGACCGTGTTGAATGGTCCCACCGGTGAAATACACTCCGATTCGATTCTGTGGGAAGTGAAGAAGCGTTTGAACTGCAGTCGATGGGTTGCAATCTGCCCGCTGAGGACGGAGCGCCCTGAGGCCCGGCCCATGAAATTGCAACAAAAGCAAAAAAAGCAACAAAAGTGCTCCCTTGGGTTCTCGACAAAACAACCACCGAGTGTGAAGTAGATTGGATGTTTTGGTTTTCGAGATATTTGATAGACACACAGACACAGAGACTCCTCGCTTTATACTTAGATGTGATTTGTGTCCATCTTCAAAGTTAACTCAGTTAGTTTTAGGCAACAAAACCACTTAGTTAAGTTCAGGAAAAGTACCGTAACTATACTACACAAGTTACGTGACAAAAACAATAACATTGACTTCTCGAACAACGGTCTCCTGGCTAAAAGATCGCTGTTTGTTGGACTTTTATACTTCTTCGTTCACGATTACATGTGTAATATACAATATATATATATATATTTATATATATATATATATATATATATTGCTATGTATGCTGGATGAGACCAGCCTGCTTACTGCTATCTAAACCAGTGATTCTCAACTGGTGGGTTTTCACGGGCCTTTGCCTGGGCAAAAAAGAATTGGATTAAATTATTTTTTTATTTTTTATCCTGTGGTTTTCGTCTATTCACACTTTTTTGCCGGCTCTGGTTTCGACTTGTTTTGCTCTTGTCCTCCATGTTTTCAGCTGCATTGCTGCTACGTTTCATCCACTCATCGTTTGAGTTTTTCAAGGCGGCGGTGATTGACAGGTGGTGACAGGGGGCGTGTGCCAGGTTGGGTCAAACCATCCTGATATGGGGGAGACTCTGGGTTTTTAGGATAATGAAATTGAATAGCCTACTGAATATAAAATTCAGCTTATGAACTTACACTTATATTTTATTGAAAATGTATTAAATAAATATTTTTAAAGGTTTTTTGAATCAATGCTAATTTTAAATGTATTTCCCCGCCATATTACAGCATAGAAGAACACCGTGACCCGCAAAATTAGTTTTCTAATCAAACATGGCGAAACGTAAGTACGACACCGACTACATAAGATATGGGGGGGGTTGGGTCGCGGCTTGTCATTAAGGGGGGATGGTGGGTCCCACAGCCAGACCAGTTGAGAACCACTGGTCTAGACGATTTCCAATGCCTTTGCTGAATATTTAGCTTATTTTGACAATGTGGATGTGACCTCGTGTGTCTCATGTGTCTCGTGGATCACTGAAAGTGGACCGTTTGCAGGAGCGTTGTGGTCAAGTCATTAATATCCAGCTTATGAACATATACTAAATCTGGCAGTCTCACATGTATCCATTTAGTTTGCACTGCTGCAGGGAAAACCTATGTTTTGGAATAAGAAAACATCAAATCCACATTTTTAAATCTATAAAAAAAAATATAAAAATATTAATCAGATAAAGCGAGGCAGCAAAAGTTTTCTTTCCCCATTAAAATTCACTTCCCTTCAGGTTTCCCCCTACAAACTCTAATGAGCTCATTTAGAGCATCATTTCATGAGTAGTGAAGCAAATTAGGAGGTGAGGAGGATGGTGATGGGCCATATTTCTGCCGGCTCTGTCTCCCAGCCTGCCTCAACATCTGTCTAACCCGCTGACAAACAGGAGGAAATGGGACGAAGAAACCAATCAGACCCAGGGCCGGTTCCTGGCAGAAGACGTATAGGTGTCCGGGGTGCTGTACGACATGAAAGGTGAAACAAGCAAACCCGCGGGAATAAAGTTTGCAGAGGGACAATGGATTATGTTCACTTAGGATTTCTATCTGCTCAGACGGAGTCTCACCACAACAACAAACAACAGTTTTCGGTCCATTTAGAGTCAAATGGACCATAAAGCGGGGAATGCTTTAGGGCGGGACTACCTTGTGATTGACAGGCCTCTTCCACGGTGTTGTCAGGTCTGGGAGTTGCCCGTGTTTTCATCTTACAACTTTAACTTGCACTACAGTTTCGTTTTGTTAGTTAATTTAATTTAATATTATTATTCTATTGTATTTGTTGTATATATTGTGCATTTTTCTTATTTTCTTCTTCTTATTATTATTCTATTTTATTTTGTATATATTGTTCTTTCTTATGTAACAAAAAATATTTTCTTATGTAAAAATGCTGCTGTACCGAAATAATTTCCCCTTGCGGGATTAATAAAGTATCTATCTATCTATCTATCTATCTATCTATCTATCTATCTATCTATCTATCTATCTATCTATCTAACTAACTAACTAACCCTTTCACTGTGTATGAACACTTCATGCAAGTTAATTTTAATCTTATTGGTCATATTCAGTGTACTTAGCTCCACCCGTCACTTCTGATTCCAAAAAAAAGATGGCGAAGTCCAAAAGGCCAAACTCAAGGTTTCAAAATGGCAATCGACCTATGGGTGACGTCCCAGTGACTCCGTCCACATCCTATATACAGTCTATGGAATTATCAGAGCATTAAATGATAACAAAGGGACTTTCTATAGATATGTTACATGTTAGGTGACATATCTTTACAGAAAATAAAAAAATATATATATTAAAGCCTGTATACTGATATCTGTATCCACGTAGCTCTGAGGAACTGATGGTACCGGATAAATCCTGACATCCCTTTTGTATATTACCATCTCATTACTCTTGAATGCTACGTTCTGATAATGTGTGCGTGGTTCTTTCATTGTAAGGTTCGGGGTTTAGGTCCAGGGCATCCTTCTGCATGTGAAATGAAAACAAAACAAGCTCCTATTTCCGTTTCTGTCTTTCATCGTTTCCGGAGGCTTGATCCTTTCGTTTGAAGCCTGCGAGCGTCCTGTAGCGTCACATACATTATCCCCGTTACCCTCCGCCTGCACTTCAAATGCTGCTGCTGCTGCTGCTGCTGCTGCTGGGGTAATTGTCAGGGCGGCGTGGGGCCGGATCTGTCCTCTTACAGTGGGAGTGGGTGATGAAATCCAACGCAACAGCTCATCGCCGTGACTCAGTCAGGACCTGCGTGATACCGCTCGAGGTTGTTCTGTGCGTCCGTCACAGTGAGAAACTATTTATTACCCTGTTCTGTCATAAACACGAGGACAAACCGTCCGCTGATGATGCTAAACACTTGTCTTTTGATTCGGATGTTTATGAGACGCCCTGAGACAAAGAGTCAGACGTCTACCATGTTTCATACCGTCACTACTTTAAAAAGACAGTTGATGCTGGGAAACAAAGGTTGGGGGCATCATCCCTTGACACACAGCATGGTGACAATAGAGTTGTCGTAGAATAAAATAGGTAATACTATGCAAATAGACTGTATATAAGAAGTGGACGTAGTCATCATGACGCCACCCATTGGTTGTGGACTAATGTTTTGAAGTCTCAAGTTTGGCAATTTTCGCCGTCACCATCTTGGATTATGGCCGTCGCCATGTTGGGTTTCTTGCAAACAATAAAGTTATCATATTTGAAATTTCGAGGAGTGACGTAGAAACGGCGTATACGGAGCGACAGGAACCTGTCAATCACAGTAAATCCCCTGCTTTATGGTCTGTTTGACTCTAAATGGACCATAATTTACTAAAAGAACATCATGCTGTATTGAAGAAGACTTGAAACTAGAGATTGAGACATAAACTCATGTTTACAATGTTTACTGAGGGAATAAATCAAGAGAGAAGTAGAGTCATTTTCTATAGACTTCTATACAACCAGAGGAGTCGCCCCCTGGTGGTCAGGAGAGAGAATGCAGCTTTAACACATGAAGCTTTGACTTCTATACAACCAGAGGAGTCGCCCCCTGGTGGTCAGGAGAGAGAATGCAGCTTTAAGGAACTTCAGCTTTGGTTTCACTTTTCAGAACCTTTTCTTTGCCGCCTGGTTGAATGTAAACCCAAAATGTCCTCTGGTGCTTCAATACAGAGTGTTTATCAACAAACACTGTTCGGCTAAAAATGGATGCAGAGCCCCTCAAATTAAAACTTCAAGTCAGTCATCGGATTATTGGTGTTTAGGTTTCTACAGGGAAATTGAAATCCCCACAGCCTCCCCTGTGACGCCTTTGTGGTATTTCAATGATGGGAAATTATAATTCAGAATAATCTGCAGCCTCTTTTTGTGGCGTGCAGTTAAAGTGACGAATGTGAAACAAGGATCACATTGTGGAGCCTTTTCTTTCTTTCTTTCTTTCTTTCTTTATCCGAGTCCTCGGAGCTAGGGAGGAGGCAGCTTTCCCTGAATACATCATCAACTGCAGGAAACCCAGAGTGCTCCAATTATCCAGAGCTTTTTTAACAAAGACGAGGACGCACTGAGAAACAAATTGAAACAAAGGTTTCCTTTTTCTCCGCCTCTGTCAACAGTTCTGTTCAGAAAAACAGATGAAAATGTGCTTTGGGATCTTTTTTTGGTTTAAAAATACATCATAATAATAATGAGCCACATCACTCCTCAACAAAACAGTAGGCCGAATAAAAAACACGTTCAGTATTACGTCAGGTTTGAGCTGTGTCTTAACTCTAACTTTAACTTTAACGTGTAAATCAAACAGACTTTGGATTATTTTTTTTTTTTTTGGGACCTAGGCTAGCAGTTTCTACCTGCTTCCAGTCTTTGTGCTAAGCTAGGATAAACACGTCCTGGATTTATCGCTGTACTGGATACACAGTGATGAAAATGAGATCCATCTGAAACATCTGAGCCAGTTGCTTGTTTGCTAGCAGCTAGATAATGTTTCCCTTGTCTGTGAAAGGGATTGAGGATTCAACTGAAATTGCTTTCATAAGAACACAACTTGTACATATCATGTGTGCAAAACATGCTCTTACATGTTACAGATAAAGATAGCCTACTTTACCAAAATATTGTGATAGCTTTAGCCATTTATGTTACATTTTTGTCATCTGAATCGGGTGTGAACATAATGGATTGTATGTTTTAATGCTCCCGTACACGTATCCGTAATGAGACGAAGTGGGAACGCATTGTCTGACGCATAGTCAGGCGGAAATCTCCGGTTCTGCAGAGTGAAGCCGATGTGGAAGTGTCTTAAAACCTGCATTCTCTCTACTGACCACCAGGGGGCGGCGACTCTGGTTGTATAGAAGTCAAAGCTTCATGTGTTAAAGCTGCATTCTCTCTACTGACCACCAGGGGGCGACTCCTCCGGTTGTATAGAGGTCTATGAGAAAATGACTCTACTTCTCTCTTGATTTATTCCCTCAGTAAACATTGTAAACATGAGTTTATGTCTCAATCTCTAGTTTCAAGTCTTCTTCAATACAGCATGATGTTCATTTAGTAAATTATGGTCCATTTAGAGTCAAACAGACCATAAAGCAAAGGTATGTAGTGAGTGAAACTAAACTTTAAACTCCACAGATTAAGAAACGCATCATCATCGTCGTCACGGCACAGCTGAGGCAGACCGACCCGGCCCAAAGGAAAACCCCAGATAATGTCCTCTTAATGAAACAACGGCCATCTATGAGTCAAATTACTTATCGTGACTCGTTACACATCAGGTCCAAACAAAAATTCCGAAATAATAAAGCAGCAGTACAATAACGATGATATTTTGGCTCATAAAAGTAAAAAAAATAAGCTTTGGGTTCAGTCCGTCTTGGCAAAGTGACAAGAGGAAGTTGAATTTTAGTGACCGGGTGTGTGTTTGACGTCGGATCCAATTGGTTTGAAATCTGTATCGTGTTTGAATGAAAAGAAAAGCTTGTTCCCTTCTTGTTCCCGTCACTTATCTTCATCAAGGCCGTCTTTGACGGCTTTTGTTGTCACGGAGACGTCAGCCTCTGTTGATGCCTCATCTTCTTCACAAAGTAAGATGTGGAGGAGGACGATGGCGACCTTGTGCTACCGTCGTGCACGCATGTCTCGTAATGTCAGTTAACAGACACAGAAACTTTAAATTACTACAACATAAATTACTTTATTTTTCCCCGTTTCATTGAATTGCATCCGTTGTTTGCAAAAGAAACATGATTTGACTACCTGCTTGGTTTTGTAGGAATATCTCTCACATAAATTCTCGAACAATCTTTTCCCCTACAAAATTCACATTTTCGAAATTTTCCAGATTTTTGGGCATTTGTGAAAATCTCAGTCTCTTTCTTGATGTTTGTGACAAACATCCCAAATGTGAGTCCTTTTCCTCCGGGCGCATGTTGCTGTTCGATTGGCTGCCGCCAACGGACGGCGAGTGTTTAATGTGGTCGAGTAAAAGGTGAGCTGCTTTCAATAGATGATTAATCTGGGTCTGGTATCTTGTTCTCAGGAGAGAAAAGGTGGAGGGATCCCTCGCCATGAAATATTCATCCAGTCTTCAGGCTGAATGCAGAGCAGGAGGACAGGAACCAAATAACAGAATAAAATGCTGCTCTCCAGAAAGAAATAGAAATATATGAATAAATAAGAAATTTGGAAAGAGTTGGACTAGTGGACGACCAGGACGAGGTTTGAACGGCACTAAATGAAATGGTAAAATTTAAAAACGGCAACTTAACAGAGACAGGTGAGGCGAGACAGGAAGTACCGAAGTCTTATACAAGAGGAGAGAGAGAAAGAAATGAATAGTTTGAGGGATGAAGACGTACGGGAGGAAAAAGATGGAAGAGGATGAGGAGCGGAGAGAAAGAAGAGAAAGTAAAGCAGATTATCTCCTGCAGGCTTTCACACTTCTTCTGAGGAAGGGAAAATACAACGCCATCACATCCTCCATTTAATCTGCTGCACACACACACACACATACACACACACACTATTCGACTGAAAACTGTTTGAATGAGGAGTATCTGCTGCCGAGAAAAGAAGAAGGTCAGCTGTTCTCCGTTTACCGACAGATGACTGAAGTTATTACATCTTTATATTTAGTGTTAATTTACTGAAACTACTGGAAGAATGATAAGAATAAAGGACATTTCTGGACACTTCTGATTTTTACATTTCATATGTGATTATCAGGATGTTTTTGCAAAATGGTTGCAAAAAATGTAAGACTTTAAAGTGTCAATCTTGAAGATTTTCATGTAAATAAATGTCTATTAAGTCGTTAGGTGACACAATAGTGACCGATTTATAAAACTGCAGTATTATGAAATATGTAAACCGGACATTTGTTACTGCTGCAGCTTCACCTGAAAAGTATGTAAGTAAGGAGTCACAGGAAAAGGCAACGTGTTTATCAATAAGCTTGACATTTACAGCTGTCATTCAAAATGCCTCTACAACAGGATACAACGGTCATTACAGTGTTTTTTTTTTAAAGCGGATCAATTTGGAATATAGCAGGAAGTAATGCACAGTCAGAACAGTTAATTGAAGAGCTGAATGAACTACTTTCACCCTCGCTGTTTGCAAACAAAAAGTTGCTTGACTTTTTCATTCAAACAATAGCGGCCCCTGGTATTCTGGGACCTGCTGTATTACATAAAGTTGTTTTCCGATACCAGGATCAGAAATGCCTGTTATAAAGTCTAAAATGCTGTATCTTATCATTTATCAGCTCATTTACGCTACACAGGAACAAAAACAACACGTGTCACTCGTTACAAGTAAATACGGCCCGACCGCTACTGCACGCGTGCAAACCAGTGCTACACGCGTGTGGTTAAACACTGTTGTGCATCCTATTCTTTTCGGTGTGCAGCACAGTGCTGCTTGGCTAAATTAAAGAGCTAACAGCCACAGTTAACGGAGGTTGCATTGGGTAACATTATGATTCGTTCAAGCCCTATTGGGGGCGAAGGTAAATTATAACATTGTCATGATGTGTGCAAATTTAATCTTGTAAAATTTTGATGTCAAGAAACATGATTAAATCCAGGGGAATTATGAGCTGTTTAACGCTACTTGGCCGATACGTTGAGGTATTGGATAAAGTTAAGGAAAAAAATGGTAATGGAACATCTCTAATATTAAACCACATTTGCTGTTAGCTTCAGTAAATAAGGTGTCACCAAATCAACCAGGACTCAAGTAAAATGAAATAAAATTGAAGCCCTCTGGTGTCAATGTTCAATTTGCTCTGTTTTTTACAACTTTCTATGCACAATTTGTCTTTAACACCTCATTAACTGTCATTTCCCAACACACATTGCGTCACTTTTTAAGCATGAACTCAGCTCTAAGTGTGACAAGGCATTTTCTCCATTTAACACAAAATATATATCTGCCAGGAATCAAAAATACGTGACAAATTATCGCTGACTAATAAAAACTGCACACATCTTTAGTGATTACCCCTTTAATAGTCTTACAGTAACTGTTCAGGGTTGTAAAAATATATTGTTTCAACATTTATATACACCAGTGATGCAGAAAAATAAAAAAAATACAACTTCTTTTGTGCCTTTTAAGTTTACAGTCTGGAAAAATCTGAATACGAATAATTCCCAGCTTAAAACATGAATGAGATACTGTGCGGAAGCCGGACTTCGACACTTCTCAGCCTGTGTCTTCATGATATCGAAATATATTCATGTTAAAAAAATCTCAATAAAAGATGTTTCATCACAGACAATTAGAGTCCAGAGGGCAAAAACAAAATATTAAAAACTACAAACTCCTTCATTGTTTGGAGGTTTCTCCGTCTCCAGGTCTTAAACTTGTACTCCTCACAGAGCTCCTCTTGTCACAAAGCGCTGATTATCTTGAACTGTTCAGCCCCAAGACGACAACAAATGACACCCGAGAGACGAACACACAAACAAAGCTCTCCGAAACCCCTCAGACGAGCCGCGCTATCGGCCGACAGACGCCGCCGCAGATTTTCAAACCAACATCTGCTCACGTTGTTTTTGAAGATGAGTGTATAATTAACAGCTGCGGAGCTGAATTCAGCTTTTGGAGGCAGCGGGCGGCCTCAGTCGGATTGGAGTTCAAACAGGAGTCAGCCGGCTGTCGGCCCAGAGTTCCCACTGAGAGAGCGGGAGGATCCCGGTTCTCCTGGCGGGGAACCTCTCGGTTCAGCGACAATGTTCAGAAAGACTTTTTTTTTTACTCTCAGAAATCAAACGGTGAGTCCCGCCGTTCTTCCCCCTGCACGACACACTCTAATGGCATTTTAGGCATAACTCAGGTTGACAATTTCCTTTACTTCTTTAACTTCCTTTTACCTTTACTGTGCTTCGTTGTCCAGTTTTAGCATTTAGAACTTTAACAAATATACAATGCAGATTATAAAGATTGTGAGAATAAACCTTATATTTTATTCGTCAACAAATGAGACTAAAATAATATGTTTCTCAATACTTCCTGTCTGTGACTCCGCTCAAAGCCCATTGGTTTCTACTCGCAGCACCCAAATTAAAAAATTTTAAGAACATGCTTGATGATTTCCTAAAACAGATGCTTTCTGTAGTTTTTGAATCAAACACTTTGTGCAGAAAAAACAGCACCTATGATCATTTATGACGTTGTTAGATTGCTAATAATGATGCACCAATGTTTAGGCAGTATGTCACTATTGTAGCTGCTCGAGGTGGAGCTACCTTTTACTACTTTATATACAGATAGTTTGTTTAGTCCATAGACTATATAAGAAGTGGACGTCATCTTGACGTCGCCTGTTGGCTTATGGACTGCTGTTTTGAAGCCTTGAGTTTGACGTTTTGGCCGTCGCCATCTTGCCTTTTTTGCAACCAATGAACGGAAGTGACCATATCTGGAATGTGGAGGAGGGACCTAGAGACGCTGTCTACGGCTCGACCTGTCAATCACAGTAAGCCCGCCCTAAAGCATACCCTGCTTTATGGTCTGTTTGACTCTAAATGGACCATAATTTACTAAATGAACATCATGCTGTATTGAAGAAGACTTGAAACTAAAGATTGAGACATAAACTCATGTTTACAATGTTTACTGAGGGAATAAATCAAGAGAGAAGTAGAGTCATTTTCTCATAGACTTCTATACAACCAGAGGAGTCGCCCCTTGATGCCCAATAGAGAAAATTCAGGTACAAGACACTTCAGCTTTGGCTTCACATAGGGGTCGGGCCCAAGCCTCCAGGCAGAGCGCCGGGCATTGAATAAAATTTTACATCGTGGCCAAACGGTACAACTCCCACGTCCGTAACGTGATGCCATGGGGCCCAAAAAAATAGTTTTCCCCATAGACATACATTGGGAAAGAAGACATCTGTAATTCTGTGATTGGAAGTCTGCAATTTTTGCTTCATGCACCACTGAGCAAATTTTGTAGAAAGGAACGGGGCACCGCCTCGAACGCTGTATCCAGCTCTCTTTATACATTCAGGGCTGAGCACTTTCAAAGGGTCACCAGATAAATCTGAGGGGTCATGAGTTGAGTAATGGGAGAAGAAAGAAGTAAAACAACCTTCTGCTACGCAAATTTGTTTTGAGTTTTTGAACATTTTCTTTCATCTTTTACCTCTTTGGGCTTCAAACAGTTGCAAAAATGAAACCATCAGATAAGTTCAGAGGGGAAATATCTTTGGTGGAACAGCTAACAATTTACAGTCTAGACATCTGAGATGTGACAAGGAGCACCAACTAGAAACAGTTTTTTGTAAGGAATGAAAAAAAAAAGGCAAAAAGGCTGGAAACTTGGAGGAAGTGTATACCATGGCGCAAGAAAGAACCCACTACATTTTGATCTGAATCATGAGGCGGGTACAAGCATTATTTATCACCTATGGAAACAGCCTTGGCAGAGGTCTCTGAGATCTCCTATCTCCGAGTGCCCTTCTAGTTTAACAATGCATTGTATTTTATAAACGTATCATCTGTGTTTTTAATGTAAAAAGGTAGTTTTGATGTAAATTACAGGAATCCTGAAGAAAGTCGTCCAAAATGTCCCATAATGGAAACTTCATATCCGAGACATCGGTCATCGTCTTATTCTTGAACACGTAATGAAATAAACTGAAAGTGAATGCATCTATATTGTGTATTTGTGTCATATTGTAGCAGGCGTGGGGACATTTTCCTCCAATATCACATAAACAAATGAACACTGGTCGAGCAGAGCTACTGCAAAGCATTGTAGGAATAATACTCCCAAATAATGAAGAAGATAATTAACAATAGCGATGGTCCAACAGACCGTAACCTCAGCACAGAGTGCAAAGTCATTCATCAAATGCATCACGCTCTCTGTGTCAATCTTCTTTCCAACGACTTCTTCACCTTTCTCTACCTCCTGATTGAGATAAGAGAACCTGTGAGATGAGTTGGCACAGCGTGATCCAGCCATACACAGAAAAAGACATCAGTGAAAGTGTTTTTTTCTGAGCTGACAGCGGGTCCCTGAATGTGTCCTGGAGCCATTTCTTTTTTCCACCACTAGTGGTTCCTGCTGTTCTCTTCAAAATATTTCCTGACTTTACAAAGTGAAAAGTTGAAAATTTTAATTTTCGACAGACGGAACAAGAGAATTATCTTTTTGAGTCCAAACTGATGCTCTGACCGGTTTGAGCTTAGAGTTCTAAACTGAGTCGATGGTCAAGAAAGATGATTATCTTTCTCATATACAAACTCCATCTTATTGTTACCATAGTCTGTAAATAAGAAGTGGACGTAGTCGCCGTGACGTCGACCGTTGGTTTGTGGACTGCCATTTTGAAGCCTCAAGTTTGGCGTTTTGGTCGTCGCCATCTTGGATTACAGCTGTCGCCATCTTCCCTTTTTGAAACCAAGTGAATGGAAGTGACCATATTTGAAGGAGCGCCGTAGAGACGCTGTATACGGCTCTGGTAGAGACCTGTCAATCACCTTGTAACCCCGCCCTAAAGCATACCCTGCTTTATGATCTGTTTGACTCTAAATGGACCATAATTTACGAAATGAATATCATGCTGTATTGAAGAAGACTTGAAACTAGAGATTGAGACCATAAACTCATGTTTACAATGTTTACTGAGGGAATAAATCAAGAGAGAAGTAGAGTCATTTTCCCATAGACTTCTATACAATCAGACTTCTTTTTGATATCAGAAGAGTATATATATATATATCTATATATATATAGGTATAGATATATAAAGATCATATATCTCTCTCTCTCTATATATATATCTCTATGTATATATATATATACATAGATATCTATATAATAATAGATAATAGATCAATGGATCAGCAACAAATGTCAAAGTGAAAGCAGTTTTCTGTCCACAGCACATGAAAGAAGTGGGTTTTCACCCATGAGGGCCACAGGAGTGACCCTGCATTGCCCCATATACTGTAAATGGAGTCAGAAAAGGGTCCCAGGAGTGCCGACATGGACATGGACATGGTTTCCAGTGACGGAGCTGTGTAATCTGTGTCATCATTCCCCGTTTCCTGTCCGTAAAAGAAACAGGTGAAAGTATCACTATCAGCTGAGCGTGGAGGAGGTCGAGGCTTCTAGGAGTTCAGACTTCAGAGAAAAAAAGAAAAAAGGCTTCAGCAGCTGATGGCAGAGAGTTCAAAGACTTCAAAGGCAAACGGACAAGAAAAGACATTTAATCTGTGGTTAATAGGATTACCAAGCCGAGGAAATGATTACTTAAAGACATTTTGATGGTACTAGTGAAGTATGATCGGGGCGACTGAGACGGGGAAGTTCCAGGAAAAAAAATATATTTTTGCAGTGATATTATGTAAATGTCCCTTTAATCTGTGACAGATTTAGCCTGCCAATGAGGGCACTGACTATTCATCTGCCAGCTGGCCCGACACAGAACGGCACGGCTTGGCCTGGTGGAAACACACACTTACAAGTCAGCCCAACTGGGTTCATTACGGAGACAAACCAAGAGGAAAAAACAAGGTTGTAGCTCTGAGACTTTTTCTTTACAGCTGTCGCAGAGTTCTGGTCCAGGTGTCGCTGATTGATTGTGAACCGGGAGGATCAGCTGATCTTCATCTGGAGCGGTGAAAAGAGGTGAGCAGCGCCTGAGTGCCGCTCTGCTGCCGGAGCGCGTCAAAGAAGATGAAGAAGAAGAGTAAAGAAAAGGCTGCGTTGAGATGGAATCTGCCCCTATTAACATTACAAAGAAAATATGTGACGTCGCCCTTTCTCGATTAAATGACATGTGTATAAATAAATGTGGTGTAATGAATGGAGAATAAATGTGTAACCGAACTAAGTTCTTGTGTAAATGTTTTTAGTTACATCAACACATCAAAATCAGTGGAATGTCTCTTTAAAGTCAACACTATTTTCAACACATATACACTCTCTCCTTTTCCCTCCTCTACTACCTCCCCCCTTTCCTTCTATATTTTCTCCTCAATGTAAATTCAGTGGACCCCACACACACACACACACACACACACACACACACACACACACACACACACACACACACACACACACACACACACACACACACACACACACACACACACACACACACACACACACACACACCATTAGATGGAGGTGGAACAAACTCCCAGCAGGCCAGAGGACCAGCTTGTGACATCACAGATGGTCAGGACACTCGCTCCACCTGTTGGCTATCTCGTAGCTCCGCCCCCCTTTGCAGGTTAATGAGGGGGGGCGGGGGGGGGGGGTATCACAGAGTTTTTAACCATCTGTCCTCCAGGTGCTCAGATCTGGGAGATCTGCAGCAGTTGTCATGGAGACGGGCTGCGCAGTGATCCTGCGTCGTGATGCAGCCGTTGTGATCTGTGGGACTCAGGTGACATCAGCAACATCTGTCTCGGCCGCTGGATGACATCATCAGAGGACGCAGGAAGTTAGCTCACAGATGTGCTTCCTCCTTTTTACTCGATATCGGCTCCTTTTCTTCTCCGACACCTTCTTAGCTCCTCCACTTCCTTCAATACCTCCTCGTTTCCTCCTCTTTATGCCCTTCCTCTTCCCCACTTTGTTATTTTCTCCTCTTAACATTCACATCTTGTTCTATTCGACTTCCTCTCCTTCTCATCGCCATCTCTTTCCTTCCCTATATCCTATCGTTTACCTCCTTCTTTCCTAAACAAGCTCCAAATTCCATTGCCCTCCTTAGATTCTCCTCCTCCTCTCTTCCCGTCACAGATCCTCTCAGATTGAAATTGAATCATTGTGGTTTTCGTCAGCTGAGAATGATTCCTTCATCTCCACACAGGGAGCAGGTCCTCTTCTCTTTGGTCATGTTTCTACAGGAACCCAGAGCGGACAAACCAAACACCTCTCTGGAGAGAGAGACCTACGTCTTTTAAGTTCCCTGAAGGCCACCGTAGTTCTCCACGCGGTTAGACTACTACGTGGTTTTGTTGCCTAAGCCTAAATGAGTTTCCTGTGAAGACCGGCTTCACGTAATGAGTGGAAATTGACATGTGTTGCTGGACTTTTGAAGGAAAACACACGAAAAAGGAGGAGTGACTTATATATATATATAGATATATATATATATCTATATATATATATATATATATATAGATATATATATATATGCAGTAGAACTGCCCCAACACTTGTGAACAGACTTAGATGTGAAAAACGGGTGGAGTTCCCCTCTAAGGGAACAAAGCTGGCTTTGAACAGCTGTGATGAAAAACAGTTAGGAGGCTAATTATCACCGTGACACGATGAGGCTTTTCACACTAGGAGCTTAAATACATGTTGATGTTTTTTTTTTTTTTTAATGATTCATTGTCTGTCGAGTGAGAAGATAATTTAATAAAGACAACTGCATGTTCAAGAAACAAGTGCTTTCCCACAATCTACTCATTAGAAAGCTCATCAGCTCCAATCAATGCAACCCCTGGTCATGGAGACGATCTCCTCCTGCAGAGGCTTCATACCATCACGCCTCATTCCTGTTGATAGAAATACATGTTCGGGGCTGCTAATGAAGCCGTGTGCAGCAGTGTGTGTGTGTGTGTGTGTGTGTGTGTGTGTGTGTGGACAGAGAGGGAAGCTCGTTGATCCCACAGAAGAGCCACAGCTGCTCTCTGCACAGCTTCTCGTTATTAATCTGAATCTTTTTAAACGCCTCGATCGCAGCCATTCGTCATGATTACCGCTTCTGCTGCCGTTTACACTCGGATTACAGCGGCGGGGCAGGTGAATACATAGCGGCGAGGAATCAAAGAGCGTGGCGGGCTGGGAAAAATCTAATTTGACAGTACATTTTGTTTCCTGTTCTGTTTCTTCTCTCTTCATAACATAAGAGGTAACTGCAGAGAAACTGGTGTTTTCCAGTCGTAGTCAACTCAAAGTTTGGAAAAGGAAACACGAGCTGAAACATGAGGCTCCAGACATCTCAACCGCTCTGATTTCTGGATGTTGTTTTCTTTTTTTTTGTGTTTATCAAACACATTTCTCATGTTGGTGCGTTAAATTCACAACAGGGCTCATGTGGTTTCCTACAAAGTCTCAATGGGATTCATTTTTTCTGGACTTTGGCCTCTAACCCAACCCCTCCAACCCCTCCAACCCCCTCCCCATGCAATATAAGTCGACTGTCTCACTCTTTTTACAACGTCAGTTGCTCTGACCATCGATGGGTTGAGATTAGAGTTAGTTGAAAGCTTGATCTGAAGGGTGCCTCGGTATCAGACGTCTCGGGGCACTGACCAAGCGTTGGTATTTGATAACGGTGTCTGGATTCCATTTGAAACCCCAAAACCCGCCGGTGAGATTGAAAAGCCACAGTCACCACAACTCCACCGTTTATCAAAGCCAGAAGCTGTAAAAAAAACTATCACTGTCGTCGGAAAAAGCAAAGCTTAAAATTTTGATAATTCATCAAAAACATTTGTCGTTTCAAATCTCTTCCAGAATAAACCGTTTGAATTAACTTGATCCCGTAAAAAACATAAAATTCTGAGCTCCTCGACGCAACTATGAGGCCACGATTGACTCGGCCGAGACCAACAGTCACGTGACGAAACATCTGTGAAACTTGGACTGAACTGCAGGCTGCTGAACACAGAGCAGAGAGGAGAGGAGAGGCTGTAAGTACAGGTTATATTAATATATAGATAACATGTAGAGCCTCCAGTTTTCCCACCAAACATTGGTAACACTCGTGGACACAAAATGTTGCATTTATAGAGCAGATTCCATCGTTTTTCAAATTCTTCAAAAGAAATTAAACTTGCTTTTTTATGATTTACGGCATTATAACTGTAGTATTCTACACAAAATACATGTTTGAGTTGTCTCTGCTTCTAGCCGTGATTGTGCTGTTTCCATAGAGCTGCAGGGTTTTGATATTGCAGTGATAAACGAGGCTACAGAGAGTAAAATGTGACAGGAGCCAAAAACACCCCCAAATCTTCTCTTTTTTTCAGCACGGACAGCGACGCCTTTGTTAGACTACGGAGTCTTGATTCGTAAAGCTCAACAGATCATTTGTTTTATGCCCCGATGATTGCGCAACCGCGCTCCGAATCCAAACTAACGACTCACGTGACCAGCGGGTACGTGGCAAAATGTCAGCGTTTACTTTGAGTTCAACGCGGGACGCCAACCGCATTCTCCCAAACGAAATGTTGGGAGAGAGAACGGACTGGCTTTCGATTTCGAAGGTCAAAAATTCGAAAGTCTCCATTTTGGAATTTAGAATCAACATCGTAACAACGCCCCCTCGTGGAAGCCACCTCAGGCTGTAAAAGACAACGTCGGAAAAAACAAAGTTTTACCGTCAGATGAACCACAAACTTTTGCTTTTGCTCTCTGCTAATTGCATCATCGTACAAGTGGTCTGAGAGAAGAGTTCACACACACACACACACACACACACACACACACACACACACACACACACACACACACACACACGATCTCCAACATGCATGTTACAGCTGATGAATTTCAAACACACCCTTTACAATCCAATTAATGTCAGAGCTCCTGGGCGCGATAACGTTTTAATCAGCGGGAGCAGAGTCTGATTACCTCACAGTGACCCGCCGAGAAGACCTCTGCTGTAATTACATCACGAGTCAATTACATGACCTCTTGTTCGCTCATCAACACGCGGCGACTTAAAAACCCATAGTGGCTGTTCATCCTGCGTGCCCTCCATCACTCGGGGGGCATTTAATTAATCTCTGAGATTTCCCCGCTCTGTTTTTTTTATTTTTTTTATTTCTTCCCCCCTACCTGACTCTCTGGAGATCTGGACGAAGGCCTCGACGCCGCTCTCGCCGTAGTTCCCCTCGGAGGCGAGCGTCGACACGTAGTTCCATCCCATCGCCGTGACGATGTCCAGCATGGCCTGGGCCTGGTAGGAGTCCGGAGGAACCACGCGGGAGAAGAAGTCGTAGCGGGTGTTGTCGCTGAGCTCCGGGGCCGTCGAGGCGTAGCTGATCTGAGGGATCTGCGGAGAGACGAGCGGAGGTCAAAGGTTACACACAGCAGCCACGCTAAACGTACTTTAAGACATTTAGACGACATTTTAAAATCACTCGAATACGAGTAGCTTTTCAACAGCAGCGACACATTATACCCATCACACCGTATCAAGTTCATATTCTTTTGTTTAATCTCTGTCAAGATGCAGCCAATGAAACTCAACGATGGCGACAACCGTCATGTTATTAATACACATCTGATAACATTGAGTGGACAATCCAGCGCCTCTCAAATCATTTACAGTTCTTTCCGTCAACAGCGGACTAAGTTCCACAGAACGCGACAGGATCTCGACTGTTTCTGAGTGACGGGTGTTTCAGCCTAACGAGTGACCGTGTTAACTGGTGACTTTCACCCGAAGGCGTCCGTGGTTGCTCGTAGTAACGTACATAAATGGTTGGTGAAGATAATAAAACAAAGATGAGTCTGTATATAAAATTGATTGAAGTAGATTCGGCTGAGAGTCACCATCGGCGTCAATGACCAGCTAGCTAGTGATTGATATGTAAATAGCAGAATGACAACAACGATCATCACGATTCAGTTACTACAAGCAGATATTGCAGGAAAACAAATAAAATGTGTTTTTTCACGCAGCAAAAAACTAATTGCCAACTAGTTACCAAACTAATATATTGATATTACACGTTGAATATTAAATAATATGTGACACCACCAAAGACGTCTTAATATGTGACCAAATTATAAAAAGGTTTGCTGATGGATTTCTGCTGTAAATGTTACGATGACAATAAAACATTTAGAGTATGCTGCATATTACTGCATTAATATTGTAATAATATAATTAATTAATAATAATACTGCAAGTTAAATAAATTAATATTTCCCCCTCAGAGGTTTGATGAACCTGACTATGACCATGTCACTCCAAACTAAAATGAAAAGTTGGCAATATTAAATGTTTGAATTTGCTGTTTTTAAATTAGTAGCATGTAAAAGTAGTTTGTAAGAGATGGGAATGAAGGCTACACATTTATATTCTGCACTTGTGGTTGTGTGTTAGTATTGTGGTTGTATTGTTACTTTATGTGTATGAAATCTACTGTATAAATAAAGCTCGACTTGGGAGCAACCTTTTTAGATTTTATTGAATTTCTTTCTATTATTAGTCAGATTTTAAAATGAAAACTTAGAGTATCAACATTTTTAAACAACTACAATGTCTTTATTTCGCCATCAAGCCTTCGTCAGGGACTCAAACAGATCGTTATGGTGGAATCTTCCACTTGGACTTCCTACAGTGTATTTATTGAGATCTGAACCTCAAATCCTGACCTTCCTCTGGCTGTTGTTCAGTTCCTTGTCAGAGTCGAGTTAGCGAGCTCTGCTGTTCTGCATTAGGGAGGCGGATCAGGTCGTAGATCCTGCAGCAGACAGGCCCCGGCGGGGCTGGATAATGGTCCTTTAGAGAAAGATTGAAGGGCCGATTGATTTCACTTCAGGCGGGAGGCCGCGCGTGTTGGGGCCGAGCGCCGCACGGACGCCTCATCAGGATTCACGGAGGAAGGGAGGAAGACGGACGGCCGAGTGCCTGACAGCAATACAAATGTCAGCGGGCTCGACTCGCCCGGCGAACAGGCGGCAAATTAAAGACCCGTACTGTAAATAGAAAGCTGTCTGAGAGCCGACGCTATCGGAGCGCTGCAGGTTCATCCGTCAGACGGGAAGTTTATTTATCAACACAAAGAACACGTCTGAGCTCCGGATGCTTCACGGGGTTTTTGGAGACCTTGGATGTTTCCCGTTTGTGTGACGGCTGCGTTGCAGATTTCTTTGGGGATTCAAGTCCAGACAAGACGCATGTAGGCGCTTTCTGATCGGACGCTTCGAGACGCTGCAGGAATGAGCCCTGAAACCCAGAAATGAGTCGGCATTTTTTGCTTTTACTAAGGTCTGCGGTTAAGACAAGCTCAAGAGATTTTAAACGTTACGTTCTACGATGTACATCAATAAATACCCTCATGGGGAACTGGTTTTAAATGGCGGTTGCAAAAAAAGTGTCTAATTGAGACGATTAAACTTCCCAGAACGTCATAGAACACTAGTCCGTCTCTGAACATTAACCAATTAAATAAATTATCCAAAATGTCAACTACACAGAAAAAGTGTACACTTAAAATGTTTTAAATAATGTCTTAATTATTTTTTGTCATGTAATCTATTGGACCAGGAAATTGGAAATTGGAGTGTAGAGTAAAAAATGACACTGATTAATACAATTTAAAAATCTAACTCGTCCACAAAGAAGAGCATCAAGTGGAAAAGTGAAACTAAACTTGCAAACAACACTTACTTAACTCAATATCCATATATTTCTGAGACAAATGGCCCAATTTATGGATGTAAAATGTCGAAATTAAAACAAATCAATGAAATAAAGTACTAAACATTCGCTCTTTTAAAAAAAAAAAAAAAAAAAAATTCCATTTAATTACGACACGTAAAAAGGAGACGTATACCAGGATGTGTATTGTATTTATTTCTTTGTTGGATTTGCTTTTCGTTTCACAACCAAACTCCCTTCTGGAAACCTCCGTTTCTTTCTCCTGACAGAAAACATGAAGCCAAACATCTTGTGTGGCGGCAGCGACAGATTACATCAGAAACCATGGAGATTCATGGACGTGACGCTGAGATGATATTTCTCACACACACACACACACACACACACACACACACACACACACACACACACACACACACACACACACACACACACACACACACACACACACACACACACACACACAACGTATACAGTAAAGGCTAAAATAACTGCAGCTGCTTGAGAATATAATGGGGATACCATTAGCATTAATGATGCATTGGGGGCTGAATGAACAGCAGTGGTTGGTCAGCTCATTTAAAACACATCAGCTCCTGTAATATATGTGTTAAATGTAACACTCCTGTGATTTGAGCATAAAAACTGCATTATGACCGAAGCTCTGTGGGTAAGAAGATTGACGTCATCAAATTATAGCAGTAATAATGAAATTGATGACAACTGTGAAGGCTTTGGTCATACATGTGTTCCTAATGTTATTAGACAAATTGAAGAGATAAATCAAACGTCCTGCTACGACTGGAGGACTTCAGTTTTAATTAGCTGCCTAATTAGACAGCCGGAAAATAAGCACGTCGCACTCTCACGTCTCCATCCCCACAACGACGCTGCTATCAGCAGCCGAGAAACAATCAATGTGACGCAGAGGGTCTTTTACTTCCACGACGCCACACACATAAAAAAAAAAGCTCTTATCTGCAGTTTGAAGCCCCTTTTGAGAAAATGCACTCATTGGATTTATTTAGGGGTTTGGTTTTTATCTCGTCAAGGTTGAAAACATAAACAAATATATTATCAGAGCTTCCAGAGATCTCAAGTTTATCAAGCTGGATTTGGAGGGGGGGGGGGGTTGTGTTGAACAGGAGTCGTTGATCATGCAGACAAGCAGATACAACAAATAAATTTAACCTTTTTCAGAAAAAAGGAACAAGGGAGGAGTCTGTTTTCATTCTCAGTCTTAAAACCCGTCTTTTCATCACCAAAACACAAAGCAGCTCTGTGTTGAAAATAAGACCTCACACTTTCTTTTCTTTTTTCAGTTTCGGTTGTGAGGACCAAATTCTTCTTATTTAAATGGAGGGGAGTTTTCTAAAATATGCGTATACATACAGAGGAGGCCTAAGTGGGTTTCCAGCCAATCCGGTGTTAATTAACGTCCATGTCTGTCCAAAAAGTGATCACTTCATCATATTACCCTGTTAGACATTCGTGGGAAATTATTAGTATATGAATACTTGAGTTTTGGCCAAAAATGTGTTTTTATGTGAGGCCACTGTGACTTTTGACCAATTTGACAAAATCTAATCCATTTCAATTAAATTTATTGTATATAGCCCAAAATCACAAATTTGCCTCAGAGGGCTTTACAATCTGTACACATACGATATCCTCTGTCCCAGGACCTCACATCGGTTCAGGAAAAACTCCCCCAAAAAAACCTTCTAACGGGAACTGTATACAAGAGACTGTATATAAGAAGTGGACGCTGTCGTCGTGAAGTCACAAGTTTATGGACCGCTGTTCTGAAGCCTCGAGTTAGTCGCTGGGGCCGTCGCCATCTTGGCCAGTTATCGGAAGTGACCATTTTTTGACTGTGGAGGGGTGATTTAGAGACGACCTGTCACTCACAAGATAGCCCCGCCCCTAAAGCATCCCCTGCTTTATGGTCTGTTTGACTCTAAATGGACCATAATTTACTAAATGAACATCATGCTGTATTGAAGAAGACTTGAAACTAGAGATTGAGACATAAACTCATGTTTACAATGTTTACTGAGGGAATAAATCAAGAGAGAAGTTTTCATTTTCATTTTCTCATAGACTTCTATACAACCAGAGGAGTCGCCCCCTGGTGGACAGGAAAGAGAATGCAGCTTTAAGACATGAAGCATTGGCTTCACTTTTCAGAACCAAAGGTTGCTGGTTTCCTGGTTCATCCTTGAGTCCAAATGGAAATTTGTGCCAAATTTGAAGAAATTCCCTCCGGAGATATCGTGTTCACAAGAATGGAACAGACAGACAACATGAAAACATAATGACTTCCGATGGGCGCGGAGGCATCAAAGCGCTTGTCTAAGCTGATAAATCAATAACAGCAAAATGCGTCAAAGTGCAAAGGCATTAGACCAGGAAAAAGACATTTGAGCTTCATTATGGACAAATGACGTGTAAAAATGGAGACGTGTTGCGGTGTGGAGGCATCTGACGAGTAAAAGCTCAATCCGAGGACGCCTCAGTGGGACAAACAGCCAAAGTGATCCCGGAGATGGACGGCGTCCCGGCGGACGGCGTCATGATGACAGCGCTCATTACCCTCAACGCCGGACCTTTACTTCAGCCCGCTGAGCCCCGGCGAGGCCGGATCAGACCCCCGGTCTCACACTGAGGACAGACATCTGTGTGTGGACACGTTTACATCAGAGGACACGATCCCCGTTTCCCCGCCGTCTCATGGGGGTTTCCTGCGACAGTGATTGATGCTCGTCATTCCCCGAGACAGCCTCGAGCTTTCCGCCCGGCTGAACGACGACAGAAGAAATCCATCTGAGGTGACAGCACACGTCCGTCATCGTTCGCTCTGCGCTCTGATTGTCTTATTTAAAGTAAAGCTCAGTTTGCCGTCGTCTGTCTTTTTCCTGGACAATAAACAGCTTCGCCCTCCAGGTGAAATCATATAAGACTCCTGCTGTCGCTGCTCCGTTTACCCTCTCTGGATGAAGTCAGAATGACTCGCTGCCACGTTGAGAGAGGAATTAACTCAACAACCAGGCAGCAACGCAGTTTTTTAATTACATGTTTCAACACCTCAAATTAAAGAAGAGACAACATTTATGCTTTCTGGGTCGTCTAATCTCTGAATATTTCTCCAAAAGGAAACGATTCTGCATCATGTCGCCTCCAAGTGAATTTCATTTTATAATTTTCACCATGTAAAACTACAATTTTGACACAGGATCACTCAACGAGACATTGCTTGTATTCATCAAGCATTACTTAATTGTTATTTCAGTCAGTTTCCAGTAAAATAATTGACTTGTTTCACACGTTTTCTAAAGTCAAATGTAATTTTTCTTCTTTGACGAATAGCAATGTGCATTATTTCACTTTATTTCAAGCCAATTTGGTGGAAAATTCTTGAAGGTAGTTGGTTTATGTTTGAAACGGATTGAAATATTCCAAACCCACTGCCAGATTTTTCCACTTGTTAAAAAACTTATTGACTTTTGGGCTTTAATATAGACAAAAGACATGTGATGCTGTAGGTGGTCCGACTGGTATGATACCGAAGCTTCGAGGCCCCGTTTATGAGACGCACCGGGCTTTCAACTAACTTGAATGTAAACCCATCGGCATCAATATCAGAGGGTCATGGTATAGTATAAAGAGCAAGAAAGTCCCCATAGAGAGGGCAAAGAGGATGAACAGGTCAAACAAACACAGGACTTTCACCCAGGCGACCACTGTTCATGTCCTGTGGAAACCAAAAGTCTTTACTTTAGTTTTGTTTCTACTTACTTAAATAACAATGGTTACGAACGTTTTATTTTGAAAAGACACTTTGCATGTAACAAGCGGAAACTGACACGCCGATATTGGCTGATATCCTGCAGTCTGAAACCGCCATACTACATTCAGGGAGAAACATAATGCTGAGTTACGTTTTTTTAAATCAACATAATGAGGAAACATTTTCATTAAACGTATCTGCAAAAATGTTCACTGACAATACATTTCATTTGTTTTCTTACAATATCGTCTCATAGCAACTAAAGCACGTTGAACGTGCTACTGTTTTCCGAATCAAACCCCATGCAGGACTCAGGAACTCAAACCATCCACGCTGACCTCTGACCCCTGTGTGGTGCATAATCCATGAAGCCTTTATGTTTTCCCCTTTAAAAATGTACCCCGCAAAAAAAAAAAAAAATTAGTAGTACACACACAACGGTTCCTAGAAGAGCAGCTTGGAGCATCAGCTGATCCGAATATTAATCAGAAACGTGGGGATGGAGAGATATTCGACATGCTGCTTGCATCATTTAGAGACACATTTCCCCCAAATGCAACCTGACAGATTTGGGATCTTTACCAGAATTCAAAATGAAGTCGACCAAAAGTTTTGGACAAACAACACGATTTTGAAAAGATGTGGAACAGTATGATGAGGATTCACAGTTCTCATGTTTGCTTCCCGCCGCTGCTCTCCACCTGATTAAAATGCAGTGTTTTTCCTTGATTCTCAAAGTCTGAAATAAATATCAGAGCCACTGCGCAAATGCATCCTAATTTTAGCATCATTATTCATCAGAGAGACCTAAAACCAGCAGACAGCCAGAAATCGATTTGACTGAAGTCCTGATGTCTCTCTGAGCTCAGTCGGACCCGTCTGAGGCCGAGGACACCGTCTCATGTGTCCGTCCTGCTGCTGCTGCTGCTGCTGCTCGCTCTGCGTCACAGCCAGCTGGTCCCGATGTGGCCGGCTGGCTTTTTGGCCTCCACAATAAATAAACAAATAAATAAAACGGCAGATGCCAGAACCTCATCTGGTGTCAACAGCACAGGAGCTGGATCCACCACAAACAAACACACGACGCCTCGTCACGTCTCAGCCGGCCAGCCGCTGCCCGCTGAGTCGGCAAACAAACGCACCAAGGCGTCAAAGGTTTTCAAGGAATAGTTCACCCCAAAAAAACCCACAAATGAAAATGTCAACACACGTTCTCACACCAATGCGTCAACTACAGCAGCTCGCTCAGTGCTTCTGAGCTTCAAAGTATGTCGCTCTACGTACCGCTCTACGTACGTACCGCTCTACGTACGTACCGCTCTACGTACGTACCGCTCTACGTCAGTTTTGGACGCCTTAAGCGACGGCGTGTCAATAAACGCTTGTTACATGCATCGTGTCCTTTCAAAATAAACCCCCGTCTTCACGGGAAGTTGGGTTAAGGTTGAGGAAAAGAGGGTGATTGGCATTAATCCAAAGTCACGTCCAAAAATGTGAAAAAATGAATATGAGAAACAAACAAACAATATAAGAGTATGTTAAAAAATCTCATTAAAAGAGCGCTGACCAAGCTGCGGTATTTGACGCATTTGGAGTGAAAACGGGTTGAAGTCGTGGATAGTACTCACCTCTCTGGGCGCTATTGTCCCAGAAAACGAAGCGAAGCGACCAAAAAGCGAAGCGACCAAAAAATTAAAGCATATCAGCGCAAACAGACTTTCGATGGGGGCTGAACAACAAATTCCTTCACAGGAGGATAATCTGTAAATGCTTTACGCTTTCTTTCTTTTTTTTTTACCTTTCATCAGCTTTCGTTCGGACTCCGTCAAAGTCTGTTTTCACTGATAGGCTTTCATTTTTCGGGCGATCCGCTTTCATTCACGCCGTCCGACAGAAAACATATTTTCCGGGTCCACAGAGAGCCGGAGGTGAGGGCTGAGTGCGATTTATATTGTTTTTGGGTGAACTATTCCTTTAACATTTAGATTCTATCGCCAATGGGCTGAAGACGCAGAGCGTTCGTCTCATCTCCGCCTTGAGGGGATTATGTAAAGTGCTCAGCTCCGAGGACGGCCCTTCAGTTCAGGAACATGGCCTCCACTCGTGTTCAGCAGCTCAGTGGAGTGCGGAGAGGAGCCGCTGCATTATGGATACACAGTCAGATACGGAGGTATCTGTGTGGGTGTATCTACGTGGAGTTGTTTGAGGAGGACGTGTGCTGTGTGTGTTTTATGTGTGAACGTCTGTTTTATATATGTTTTTGTCGCCACATCTTCAGTGTGTTTTACAAAAGGAGGCGCTTGGTTCTCTGAAGATGTTCAACATACAGGCGTTTTTGAAGCTTTTCAATCTGCAACCGGGTCTCACTCCCGAAGCATTGCACGCTGCTGCTTGAGAAGCACCGTCATTGTCACACGCTCATAGCAACGAACGTAGTGTAAAGATATTCTGGTGGGAGCGGTGGTGTTTGAGGCAAACGACACACAGGAATGAAAAACTAAGAGAGAAATCGAAAGCTGATCCTGTTATGTTGCGTCGCTGAGTCACAGGATGTTACGTCTGTAGCTTAAGTTAGGTAACTTAGATAGGCTACTTATTTCATCTCAAACCATGAACTAACCCTAACCCAGTAATTACATTTACTTAAACCTAACCGCAACTTCACACGTCAAGAAGACACTGAGCTAAATGAAGCTATAGCGTAAGTTCAGTCTGAAGACCAGACTCTTGGTCTCATTTATTTCTCACACGTCTGCCAATCACTTCCCACGCATGCTCACTCATTATTTAATTGCTGTCATTGTTCGGGGCTGTCAATCATGACACCAGCAGGTTTAGATCCGCTGGTCTCCTCCATCCAATAAGCACAACGAAATGATTACATGGTTAGCCTATCATCTTGCTGCGGTCTCTTTTAAATTCATGTTGCCGTTACACACCCCTCCACCTCCCCATCTCCACCCAGTCTTCACAGATCCATCAGCTTCATCAACTCATCCTTCTATCAGCTTCATCAGCCTCTACCACCACCACCAGGTCTGGACTCCATGGGGGATTTATCTTGCTGCTGATTGGTCCAGACGTGACTCGATTACAAATCTCCCTGTAGAGTCCAAGTGCCAAAGACTCTGCCAAGACTTTATCATCACATATCATCTGTTAATAATAAACATCTTTTCTTTATCAGACTGGTCTCTCCTGATTGAAGTAACGCCATGGGCTTCTGCCCAAGTGGCAACATATGACGAGTAAGGATGAGATTACGTAATCTGTGACAGACCTAACGCAACACAAAGAAGACCAGATCAGAAAGAGACCAGAAGACACTCAGAGGATAATTAGACCAAAGACTGTATATAAGAAGTGGACATTGGCCATTTTGAAGCCCTGAGTTCGACATTTGGTCGTCGCCATCTTGTTATTTTGCAACCAGAAGTGACAGGAGAGGGTTGAGCTAAGCACAACCGAATAATGAATCAGATAGTTTAGGCGTCCAATATGTTACACAATTAACTTCCATGAAGTGAAAACAGACAGTGAAAGGGTTAAAATTGTAAGACGAAAACACGGACATTGAAGAAGACTTGAAACTAACGATTGAGACCAATGTTTACTGAGGTAACAAATAATAATAAAAACAATTTTAAATGCAAGTTTTAGGCTCTTCTACATTGGCTTCACTTTTCAGACCCGGGAGGTTGCTGCCGGATTCGAGCCAATCCGAACTGCGGGATCCAAGAGGGACCAAGAAGACCCATGAAGACCGCTAACCAAAACCAACATGACAGAAACAGCAGGAATCCACAAGAACACATCGCCGTTTCAAAAATAAAAAAAAACTTGTTTGGCAACGGTTTGGTTGGGTTCAGACTTCTTCAGCCTTTAAGCGAATGTAGGATCGTATATTTGGGCGTAAAATGGCTCATTTTGTTTGCATTCCGACTATTAAAGTCTTTTCTCTTGTCATGTTTTAATATCTAAATAACAAACTTTTTGGGTCAGGTTCTTTAAAAGTCTTCAATTTGAATTATCTATTTAAAGGATTAAACAGTAGATTATTTTAATGTGTAAAAGGAGAGATGGTTTTGCTCTAAAAGTCCGTTTTTTCTCACAGCGGGTTGAGTCGACGGGGAATAACCAACACAGGCCGGCTCTCTCTGTCAGCAGCTGACAGCAGAGCGAAGCTCCAGCAGCCTTTTCTGCATTGTAAGTATATTCTTTTTTACATATTATTTATATGGGCTGTCCCACTTTAACACATCCAGGCCTCAAACACTGACTGACCCACTTGCTGCTTTGAAGCCTGTGCCCTAAACACAAAGTGTTCCTTGTTAGTTGCTGCAGGTATTTTGGTCCGAAACCAAAGTATTGGAAAACTTCAAATGTCGACCTGATGGTGGCGCTGGATGAAGAGAGCAGGATCAACAAATTCATCCTAAGGGGAACATGATCGTTTACTATAATTAATGGTAATCTATGCAAAAGCTGTTGAGACATTTCACTCAATACCACAAGAGTCGACCTCATGGTGGCGCTAGAGGAAGAGTCAGAGGGATTCATCCTCTGGGGAACATGAATGCCCCAAATTCACATTGACTACTGGAGCTTTAAGTTTTTTTAGTATCTTATTTTCAATTATCATCATTTGAAAAACAAAATCCTACATTTAAATCATCACGGTGAACCTTTTATATGTGACAAAAAAATTTAATAAAATGAGCCAAAATGCATTTAAAAAAGCAAGCCAGACATAACTGACATACTTTGAGTCAACACATTTATAATAACGTTTTATATTAGTTTGTTGCAGTTTTTGGCAAGATATGGGCCCAAACAAAGTCACACAACAACTACTTAATTAAAAAATATACAGTAGTTGTACAGGTTAACTGCTGCCGCTGCACACCAAACAACGTCACTGAATTATTCATGGCCAGTGTTTTAAACATCTGTATGTTGAGTTACATCTGCTTTCACATTGCCGAGTTTAAGTTGTATGTATATGTCACTGAATAATCAGTTCATTATTAATTATTAAATACATGTGGACATCAAACAGCAGTCTGCAAATTTGCATTTTTAAGCACATCGCACAGCAACTTTATTAATAATTTATAAGAGACATTGTTTTGCTCGGGAGATGCTGAATCTTATTATTTATTTTTAAGTTTTTTAAAAGCAAAACAAGCAAAGAGACACAATTCAACTACAAAGAGACTCAAAACAAGCAAAAAATGCAAAACAACGACAAAGAGACACGAAGAGACTCGCAACGGCTCTGAAACAGCCTTGTGCGTCGCTGAACTATTTGTTTTACTTTTTACTTCACTGCAATTATCTGACAGCTGTAGTGACTTAACAAGTTGCTATTTTTGAATACGTATGAATACAGTAAAATCCAGTTTTTACATTAATGCATGAGTCATAATAATCTAATAGAATATATAATAGTACAGTCACGGGACATTTTTCTATGTGTAATTGTTTGAATATACAAACATACTCTTATTTTACATTTTGAATGCAGTACTTTTCCTTGTGGAGTATTTTCCCAGTGTGGTAGGAGTACTTTTATTGAAGTAAAGGATCTGAATATTTCCTCCACCACGAGCTGTATCACTTCAGAGAGACGGGTCCTAAAAGGAGCCGCAGGTTTCTGGTTTTCTGGTTCCTTTGTCAGACCAACCTTCGGCAGGTGTAATTGAAACGTGCTGCGGCTCAAAAACATTAGCATATGAAAGGCCGAGCTCTCAGCGGTGGGGTGAAAAACATCATGAAAACACAATTTAAACGGTTTCATCACAGATCCGGCACTGATCCCAGATGGGATGCCGTTTGGTTTTTCTACCGGTTCACCAGCCGGGAATGTTTACGACATTCATCTTCGTGGCTGCCGCTCATTAGCCCCAGCGTTAGCTTCACCCCGACAATTTTAATTTATGGCCGAGCGAAGCAGCTGCCTGCCTCGTTCTGTCTTCTTCCTCTTCTTCTTCTTCTTTATGTCTCTCCATCCTGCTGATGGAAGCCTCACTCTGTCGGGTCGGATCATTTCTCAGCTGTAATGATTATCTGGAGCTGCTGGGTGTCATTTAACAACTTTTCCTCCTCTATAAGGGAATGTGAGCAAAATAAAAAAAAGACATCCTCTTTGAAGACTGTTGCTATTTAACCGAGCATTACAGCAGTTTTACATGTTTAACCTCATTTACTATAAAGTTATAGCCTGCTCAAATACTCCAGCTCAACCACAGAGAAAAAGAAGACTAGCATCAAAGACTAGGGCTGTAACGAATGATTACTTTATTATTGACAAGTATTTTCTTGATTTATCTTTTTTTTCCTTAAAAAGGAGTTTTCAAAGTCTGATAATATTATTATCAATGGATTTTGTCAATCTTTTTATTTGTCGTCTTACCTCTATTTGATGGATGATAATGGTCTGAAATTTGGAACTACGGTTCCCACAATGCATTGGGAAATACACAGGTAAACAGGAAGTATAATGTTGCCATGGAGTCCGTTAGCTGTGGGCTACAAATCAACCTTTTACCGACTGGTGTATTTGTTTCAAATGTCGAGGCAGACATGTGTCAGTTAGCCAGCTAGAGCTGAAATGTTTAATCGATTCATCAATTAGTCCATCGAGAGAAAATATATCGTAGTAATTTGATAATTGTCTTTTTTTTATAAAGAAAAGTCCTCTGCTTCCAGCTTCTCTCGGTGTCGTTACAGAAGCATAGCGTCCACCCTCCGGTTCCTGCCCAGGTAAACAATGTTAGTTCTGTCAGCACTGCTGCCGTTGTTAGCGCCGTTAGCTTCTCGCCGCCATGTTGAGAGCCATTGAGAGGCAATAGATTTGCTCTAAATTTCGTTAGCATCTTTAAGTAAAAGTAAAAAAAGCATTAGCATCAAAATATTAAGCATCAAAAGTAAAATCAACCACTATGCAGAATAATGCACATTATATAATTGGATTATAATTACTGATGCGTTCACATCACTAATGTTGCAGCTGGGAAAGGTGAAACTATTTAAACTACTGCTGGCTAGCTTAATCTGTACTAATATATAAAGTATTAGTTAATGTGTATTTTGTGTTATTAATCTGAATCTGTAAAGTAACTAAAGCTGCCAGATAAATGTAGTGGAGTAAAAAGTACAGTAAGTACGTCTGAGATGTGGAGAAGTAGGAAGTAGCATAAATATGTAAATACTCAAGTTAAGTACAAGTACCTCAGAATGGCACTTAAGTGCAGTACTTGAGTAAATGTACTGAGTCACATTTACTGGTCTTAGTCACAAAGTAAAAAAGAAACGTCAAATCTAAGGGATCCGTATCAAGTAAAATGCCCAAATATCATTGTTGACCTTGAATAATCAGTATTGGTCAGATTATAAATTTGAAACTTAAATTTTACAATTTAAATACATAAACTGCAGCTTTTTGAGATTATAATGAGCTTTTTTCCTCTCTATTTCCTTACATTGTACAGGCCAAAACATGAATCCTTTAAATTGAGAAAAAAAAATATGAGAATAAATTGAAACTGAAATCAATTGCAGTCTTAAAACTGTCACTATCACCATCGTCATCCTCCCTTCTTCCTCCTCATTAACAGCTGAGCAAAGTTCAGGATTTCCGTTTATCGTCAGCGTTGCGGTACAACTCTCTGCAGAGCAAACACACGGTTCCTCCGACGGCTCAATGCAGCTAATTACTGACCATTCTTTAGACAACAAAAGGCTCCAGCAGCAGAGATTTAATTGTTGGGGGGGGGGTTTAGGGGTGGAGGTGTGTGGGGGGGGGGGGGGGGGAATCGACTGTGAAGCGTGAGCAGAGTTCTCATTAAGCGTGTGGGCGAGCGCTGGATTTCTGCAGGTTTTAGAGGTTTTAGAGAGACTGGGGGAAGAAGAGGCAAGAAAATTAGCACCTTTTTAGAGAGAAACAAGGAAATGAAGAGTGTTTGTTGTTGTTAAAAAGGAAAGAGGAGTTCCAGGAAAACTGTTGTGAATCTCTTCTTGGATCTAAAACAACGCTGAGGCCCCGTAACACAAGTTTGACACCACCTGATCCAACAGCCCGACGCCTCCCGGAGAGCAGAACAGGATTTATGGGATACTTTCTGTTCCGATGATATTTCTCCGGGCGAGCTCGATTGGTTTTTCTAAAAGCTGGGATCCGTCTCCGCTGGGGTTCTCCGTCCTCCATCATTTTGTGATTATAAGGGACGGGTTTGATGGCCAAACAGCAACAGTGAAGCTGCCCTGCGGGGAATCCAGCTGGATGGAAGCAGAAGGGAAACAAGTCGATGCTGTTTATCGCACGGTGGCCGCTAATCTACAAGCTCCGAGGCTTCAGCGTCTGTAGGAGAACGCACCAGGCTTTCAACCAACTCCAAACCCAAAGACGACGTCGTCATCGGACGGGCAGAGCAACGGACGTAACTCTAACGGCGAGACAGACGGCTTCGGGAGGAAACACTTCATCCTTCATCCACATCAACACATCTGGAGAAATGTGGTTTTAACTTGACAGGAAGGGGGATGAAGAACTGTCATCTGAGAGGAAACTAAAGCTGTCAGACAAGTGGAGTAAAAAGTACAATATGTACCTCTGAGATGTAGTACAGTAAAAAATACAATATGTACCTCTAAGATGTAGTGTAGTAAAAAGTACAATATGTACCTCTGAGATGTAGTGTAGTAAAAAGTACAATATGTACCTCTGAGATGTAGTGAAGTAAAAAGTACAATATGTACCTCTGATATGTAGTACAGTAAAAAATACAATATGTACCTCTGAGATGTAGTGAAGTATAAAGTACAATATGTACGTAGTGGAGTGAGGATTGGAGGAAAAGTAGAAAGTAGAATGAAATGGAAATACTCAAGTAAAATTCAAGTACCTCAAATTTAAGTATAGTATTTGTGTACATGTAATTACTTTCCGCCACACTGTTGATATATTACATCACCATATTTCCGGAAACTTAACCAAGAACCACCAAAACGTTTTCATTACCATGATAATAAAAAATAAATAAACAATCTGTCAAACATTAAGTTTCTCACAAAGTTACATTTGTACATATAAATGTTATTTTCTCGGAGATATTTTCCCGTTTTTCAGTTGTTTTTTTTGCGCCTCAAAAACCTGAAACAAATGAAAATGAAATTCAAAAACAACTCTGACTCGGTGAAATGACCTCCAGTTTATGAGGAGATAACTCGTGTGTGTGTGTGTGTGTGTGTGTGTGTGTGTGTGTGTGTGTGTGTGTGTGTTTTCTGCCCGAACAACACACACATTGTCTGTTCCTTCCTGTTCCATGAGTGCACTCTTTTCTGCAGCGTCTGCCTACAGCTCATATGTCACAGGAATGAAGACGTTAATGTCTCCGATGAATAAACCTGATATGAGTCAGTCTGCCGGATCCGCTGAAGGTATGGAAGTGTTTTGTTTTTTTCATCCCGGAGAACAAACTGAAATGCCACTGAAATGCCACCGCTCTGCTCTCTCTATATTCGGCTCTTAATTCAGCGCGTCGAGGGGGGAAAAGCGGACGCCGCCTCGGCCCTCGTCTCCTGCTCTTAATGATGTGTTTTAAATGAGCGCGGGGTCAGAGGTCGGTTGAGAGGAAAAGGCCACGTGAAGCTGCTTGATCTCCGGAAGACTGTTATTGTGACTCGCGCGTCAGGAGGTACGGGAGCCCGAGCAGGAAGTGACATCGCGCACGGGGAGAGTTGAACCTTTCGCAAACAGACTGGCGTGACCGATCAGTGCGTCAGGTAGACGGATTAAGAAGGTCCTTTCTGCTTTTGTTTTTTATTTAAGCTATTATGACATGTAGTAATGACAAATACTTGCCAGATTTTGAAAGTTTAATGTCTCCTGAAAAAAAAAAAAGAGCAAAGAAATTTACAAAAAGGACATTTTCTGTCACTTTAATTGACCAAAAAAAAGACAAAAAGGACCAGGCGGACTGTTATGATTACAGTACTGAAAGGGTTAATGAGGCAAACGTGTCAAACTAAACTAACCAGGTGTCTTCACACAGTGAGGACTTTCAAACCCGTAGCACCTGATTGCCACAATCGGAATCAAAGATCTCCCTCAGAGTTAAAACTCGGTCAACACAAAGACATGATACGTATATATTTCTTTTGATTTCAGTGTCCACTGAAAATAAACGTCCATAAATCTAGAAATCGTTGAAAAAAATAATAAAAAAAAGATGCTTCTTATAACTGCAGAACCTAAGAATCTTGACGTTTTTAAGTTTTCTTCATCATCACAGTGATCCAGTGACGGGTTTCTGTACATCCACGAGTACACTGCAAACAGGAGCTGCCATTTTACCAAGACGTAAGCAAACAGGCTAAAACAAAGCCAAGTCGTAGTCCACAGCGTGACATCCCCCAAGGCATTATGGCCGCCATAGTTTTGAAACTCAAGAGCCTCCACAGATGGCACACAAGCTGTCAGCTCGCACAGTACGTTGCATTATTCTCCAAAACACACCAGATAGCTGCAAACGAAACCAACTGTGAAGACGACAACGAGTGCGACCGACAAAACCGCCGCGAACCGTCCTCCACTATGTGTAGACTCACGGCTCACGTTCATGGGCGACTTTATCGCCTTTGTACAAACCATGTGAGGAAAGGAGTCAAGTAAGGAGGGTTGAATATCCTGTACACAATTTGATTTGGATGCAAAATATTGACTCAAATGAAGATTTTTTTTTTAAAGACCTCCAGTTTCTAAAGAATAAAATATAAAAAAAAACGACTATTTGTGACGTCTGAAAAGCTCGGAGCGCAAATTCCGAAAATTCAGAGGTTTACAACCAAGTGCACGCTCTAGCACGGTGTGATGACGTAATCTTACGTCGGCTTCACTACGGTTAGTATAAACCGCACTTTATCCTCAAAGAAGAAGTCAGATAAAAGAATAAATAATCGGGATACAACGGGTTCATAAGTGGAGCTTAAGGCCAGCTGCCCCCCACCCGCCGTCTTTATGCTAAGCTAGGCTAAAAACGTGCTGACTGCAGCTCCGTACTGAACACAGACATGAGTTTGATACCCGTCTGAATGGGTTCTTTCTCAAAGTTTTATACGTAATCCTGCAGACAAGCGGACAAACCAAACCCGAAAAACAATAAAACGTATGAGCGAGAGTATTCGCCCAATCACGTGGAAACCATCCCCTGAAATGAAAATCGTGATTCAGAAAATAACGTCGACTGCAAACTGCTGGTGAGTTCAGTGTCTCTGTGTGTGTGACAGTGACAGTGTGATGACAGGCAGCAGGTTTACAGCTGATCTGCAGTCAGGCGGGAGGATCGCCCTGGGGTGGTGGAAGGGGGGGTTGGGGGGGGGGGGTATTAGGGGGGCGGTAGGGGGGGGGTTAGTAGACCAATCAGCAGCAGGGAGCTGTCAGGGCCAATGAGCGTCAGCGGCGAGGGAGCGCTGCAGAGGATGATGGGACAGAGAGCGGATCTGACCTGGGATCAGCAGTGAACCCTCGTCACTGAGACGCGTCTAACATCTAAATCTCAGCTTCCAACTCCAAGTCAACTCGAGTCGTTAAATGTCAAATCAAAATTAGAAAAGCAAAGAATGATTATTTTAATATCAGACGTTCTGAAGATTACATGCCTGAGGACAAACTTTCAATATGTCTTTCTGTTTTAGTTTAAATATAAAAAAATATTCACAATTTCAGGTTTGGCCCAACAGAGGGTGAACATCTTCAACTTTAACTGCAAAGATTGAGGGTAAAATATAAACATTTTGTTATTTGTCAGGTCTGAGCCGTTGGTCCAAAACAATAGAAATGTTGTTCTTAATTACCAGAATAACCTTCAAATCCACATTAACCTCTGCAAAGTCAAGAAAAACCTCTCGGCTAATCCTGGAAAGTCTGCAGGAGAAGATCTTAATGATAATTAAAACGTTACCTTTGAAACTTGAAAAATATCTGGGGGGAAAGAAATCCAGAATAGACCTGAAATTAGTCAGTTGAAATTTGAAAGTAAATTTATTAGATTCAAGAATAAAAAGAAAGGGCTAGGCCTGGAAATACCACTTTGAAAAGTGTTAGTTAAATAAATATGGACAGTCAGAAATAGCCCTGAGAATTACGAGGATATAGAGAAAAAATTATAAAAAATACAGAAGAATAAATTAAAAAAGTCTGGCGTGACCATTATGTTTTAAAGAAATAACCTTGAAAAGTTTTAGGTCTGACAAATCCACCACGATGTGTGATTATTATTATATATATTTAAAAAGGGCCCAGTAGAATATGTTTTGCAGACTCAGTATTTCCATCAGAAACTTGTGATCTCAGACCCGGATGCTGAGCGGCCGGGTCCCCGTCCCGCCGGCGGTCCGCTTCACGAGCCGAACCGGAGATGACGGCTGAACGGTGTCGCCGGGACGCCTGTCAGCGAGTATCACGTCCCCGCGAGCCGGGGCCGGGGCCGCGCCCCCCCCCCCCCCCTCCACAGCTTAACCCCAAAATGTCACGCCGGCGCTCGGCTGCCGCGGAGAGACGAACTGAGGGAGCCGGGTGACGGTGATCTGGAGGAACAACGTCGGCGGCGACATGCTGCGACAGCGTCGGCCCCCCGGGGGGCCACGCGGAGAGGAAAACGCCGCAACACGTCTGCAGCTGGAAAACATCAGGACTCAGACACACGTGTGTGACTGGTGCTCAGGACCCAGTGGATCCAGATGTTAAAATATGCAAAACTACAACTTAAAATGGGACTATAGTGGGGAAACCCTACCCCCCCAAAAAAAAGTACTTGCAGTCTTGCAGACTGCATTTTTAGTTTGTCGACTGATGTGGAAGCAGAAATAATATTCAGAGGTTTTTTACTCAACAAGTCACGAAAAAAAATCCATTTGATTTGTTGGAGTCGCTGCAGGTGAGTGAACGCGTCTGGATGGATCACGTTTGTTTGTGGATTCAGATCATTCAGAAGACAACGGTCCACGTTTGTGTTTCAGGAGGTTTTTTATTAAAGTCACAGATCCTCACAGTGTGTTTGTGTTTGTGGAGCCTCTGAGGTGAAGGAAGCTGTCAGATCAGTGATTTATACTTCATCTCGTCGGGAGTTTCGCAGGATTTATCCTGTGATTCTGGTGCAACGGACGAATAATTCAATAACAAGATTATATTATGGATCAAAAAACACCCTGAATCCTCTGTACCGAATGCTAGAAAATTCAGGAACAGCCGTGAAATGTGAGCGATGACCTTGAAAAAGCCCAGAATAAACCTTACGAAGTCATAAAGAAGAAGTCAAGTCGATAATAAGAATAAAAAGTAAAGAATGGTCCTGAAATCACAGAAAGCCAGGGAGTCAGGAATTGATCTGTTCTGGGATAATCCTGAAAACATGGGAATAAATCAGATAGAAAAACGCTTGAAAAGCCACAAATAACCCTGAAATAACAATCAAGGAAAAGTCTAGAGTTTAAGTCCAAAAATGACCCTAAACATTACAGAATCAATCTGGAAAATATAGAAAAACACTGAAAAGTGTGGGATTAATAGAAAGAAAAAAAATCCAGAATGACCTTTCTGTGAATTAACAGTTAATCCTCAAACGTCTTCAATAAAATTTTAAATAATTAGAGATATAAAATAAAAAAATATAGAATAAGCCTTAGAAGTCTGGAATTAACCCGGAAAAATAAAAGTCTTAGATAGCTCTCATAAATCCCCCATGTCTGCCCCTGGAAAGGAAAAAATAAATATTTCAAAACATCCGCCATCACATTTAAAAATCCAAATGAATCTAAAAAAAAAAAAATCATCAGTATTTTAGTCTGATAATCCGACTGAACTGCCATTTTGTTTCCCCTGAAATGTCCAGAATAACTTGAGCCTGCAATAACAGTTAGATAGCCAACAAACAATATCCTCCATGCTAGTTGTTCTTTGATGTAGCTATTAAAAAAGGAAACAGACTGAAAACAACAGATTAAACTCGTCCAGGTAACATCCTCCTCCACACAGGAAGAACGGCGTCCAGCAGGAAGCCGGAGGCGCCGCGCGGCGAGACCAGACTCGTTTGGCTGTTCGGGGAAAAATGCTGTCGAAGGATTTTGTCTCTGTTGTGGAACTACTTTGTCTTTTCTTCCCCCCCTGAAGGAATTTAAATTAAAAACACTGGGAAGTTGTTTCAAGCTTTTAAATGTTAATCTTTTGCCTTAAGTTTTCTAAAGTCACAAACAACGACAGAGAGGAGACTTGAAACTAGAGATTGAGACATAAACTCATGTTTACAATGTTTACTGAGGGAATAAATCAAGAGAGAAGTAGAGTCATTTTCTATAGACTTCTATACAACCAGAGGAGTCGCCCCCTGGTGGTCAGGAGAGAGAATGCAGCTTTAACCATGAAGCTTTGACTTCTATACAACCAGAGGAGTCCCCCCTGGTGGTCAGGAGAGAGAATGCAGCTTTAACACATGAAGCTTTGACTTCTATACAACCAGAGGAGTCGCCCCTGGTGGTCAGGAGGAGAATGCAGCTTTAACACATGAAGCTTTGACTTCTATACAACCAGAGGAGTCGCCCCCTGGTGGTCAGGAGAGAGAATGCAGCTTTAACACATGAAGCATTGGCTTCACTCAACCGGACCCGAGGTTGCCGCCTGCTTCAAACACAAAAAAAACTGCTTTTGAACCGTTACAGAGATGGTAAAGTGGAGCGAGATCCTCTCCTACCCGTTCACTTCTAGTGGCCTTTAATTTTTTTTTCATGGTATTTTGTGACAAATTATTGGTATATTTCATTAAGTAGCCGTATAATTAACGGGGTAACGAACAGAGGTAATTTTGCTATAATGAACCTCTCGCTGTACATCCTCCTCTTTGTCTCCCCTCGTTTCCTTACCTCTTACCTCTCCTTTCTTTCTCCTTCCCCTAATTTGTTTCCTCTCTCCTCAACTCTCCTCAACTCCTCATCTCATTTCCTTTTCCTCGTTCCTCTCCTGATTTCATGTCCTCTCTCCTCTCATTTTTGACTTTCCCTCCCCTTTCCTTTACCCTCTCCTTGTTTCCTTTTCTCTCTTCTTCCCTTGTATCCTTTCCCCTCTCCTCTCCTTGTTTTTGTCCTTTGTCCTCTCTTTGCTTCCTTTCCTCCTCAATTTCCCTTGTTTTGTGTCCTCTTCTTATTTCCTTTCCTCCCTCTTCATGTTTTGTGTCCTCTCTCCTCATCTTATTTCCTTTCCTCAAATGGTTTCCTTTCCTATCTCGTCGCAGTGTTTCCTTTCCTTGTTTCCTGTCCTCAACCAGTATCCTTTTTTCTCTCCTTTCCTTGTTTTCTGTCCTCTGTCCTTTCCTCCTTTTCTTTTCTCTCTTCTCACCCTATTCCCTTTCCTCACCTTGTCTCCTTTCCTATCTTCTCACAGTGTTTCCTTTCCTCTCTCCTCTCATTGTTTCTTTTCCTCACTCCTTATCTAATTTAATTTCCTCTCTCCTCCTGTTTTATGTACTCACTCCTCTCCTTATTTCCTTCCCTCTCCTTGTTGCCTTTCCTCTCCTTCTCGTCTGCCGTGTTTCAGCAGATGAACAGATAATAAAAATGGCAGCCGTGCACGCCACATAAAAAGCTGCTGACACTCAGAGACGTGACGGCGAGCAGCGGAGAGGAAGCGACGAGTGTGGGAGTGTGAAGGAAACACGAAGTGTGTCCAGAGAACGGAGGAGGAGGAGGAGGAGGAGGAGGAGGAGAAGGAGGAGGAGAAGGCTCCTCCACTTATGAGCGAGACTCCTCCTCCTCTTCCTCCTCTTCCTCCTCCTCCTCCTCTTCTTCCTCCTCCTCCTCCTCCTCCTCCTCCTCCTCCTCCTCCTCCTCTTCCTCCTCCTCCTCCTCCTCCTCTTCCTCTTCCTCTTCCTCCTCCTCCTCCTCCTCCTCCTCCTCCTCATTCAGGCAGAAAACAATTTCCATCTGCAGCCCAATAAATGTCAGGTTGCCCGTCTGCGCTCGTCAGCGTCGCTTCACGCTGTGACTCAGCAGCGTACTTCACAACATGTCAGAGAGGACGAGCGCGGGGCCCTCGGGCTGACCTGGAAAAAACCAGAGGACGACAAACAAACCACCGCCACGCGGACGCCGCTGAGCAAGGCAGCCCACCTCCACGCCGCTGCAGGAGAAGGAAACGCTTGCAGCTTTCTTATCAATATTTCTGTGTTCCTTATCTGAGTCGTTCAGGAACATCTGCCGCAGGTTGTTCAGGTTAAACACTGATTCATATTCAAATATTCAGCGTGACTCAGAGTGTTCCTGTTGTTGTTGTTGTTTTGAGTAAATCTGAATATTTCACTCCGGACCGACCAAGAAGTCAACATCCCCAGAGCCATGCTGCCAGCGGGGCTAAATATAAATAAATAAACAAACAAACAATCACAGTTTGGGAGCACATAAAGTTAAAGTTCATATTCACGCATTTACAAAGTACATATTTATCAACCTCATAACAGATTGTTCTATAATTAAGGTAGTTGAACCCAAAGAAAACATATTTAAGCTGCGAGTTTCAAACTTGAGTTTATAAAACAAAAATTCCCCAAAGCTGCAGGTTTTCATTTGGGAGTGATTGGACTGAGGCTTTCGCCGTGGTTACCGTCATAGCACATGGACACTGTTGCCACGGTAACGATTCACTCACATCATCATCATCGACAGCATTACTCTCAGCGATGGCGCGCTTCTCGAAAACGGACAACAAAAGAGAACACAAAAGAAGAAAAAGAAAGAAGACGATGAATGTTGTTCTCCTTGAAGAATATGAAAATTCAACCGTAACAAATATGGCTAACTGACAAAAATCTACTTGAGAAATCACGCCGTTAAAACAAAACGTAGACGGAGGAAATAAAAAAATGATTTCTCCCTGTGCAACCAAAACTCAAGAGTAAAAACAGACGTCCGGCTTCAAGACGCCGCCCTCGCCTTCAGTGACACACATAGCGGCCACGTTAATGTTATTGGTAAATGATCACCTCAATGCAAGACGAACGACAGCTTCCCTTTTTTATTTCGATCGCCGTCTGCCGTCGCCCTCGAACATCACAGCCGCGGTTACACTCGCGCCTGCGTCACACTGCATGAGCTCAAGACCGCGTCCCGGCCTTCACTCAGCACCCCGACCACCAGCGAGACCGAGTGTGAACTCGTACCCTTCAGGCTGGAAGCAGGTCAAAAGGTCAAAAGGTCAACGTCTCCCCGGTGGCTGCAGTGACTCAAAGCGGAGGGTTTTCTCCCCTTTAAGCTCGTCGTGAACCAAACCCAAAACAACAGTTTGAGGAGACCCGACGAGGAGGGGAGGGATGTGGGGGAGGGGTGTGGGGGATGGGGGGCATGGGGGGAGGGGTCACAATTACTCTCGTTACGTAAGCAGATGCCTTTGGGCGCCGCTGTCCATCAATCAGGAGCTGAGGCTCGTGTGAGCGAGACCTCCGTCTGAAACCAAGCTGCGCCGGCTGCCGCTGTCGAGATGAGATGGCGAAACTTTTTTTGAGCTGCGTTTCCAGCCGAGGAGCGAGAGGAGACCCGAACAGGGACGGACTCTCCCCCTCTTTGAATCTCCACATCTGGTGATAAAACATATTTATCACTGAAAAACATGATCTCCAGCCTAATTAGTTTGTTCAAAACTGCAGGTGCAGTCAGTCTGCTGAAACTTTCAAGACAAGATAAGACTTTAAGATTCATCCTTTCATCCGTCCTGCTATGCAGCAGTTGCAATGCAACGTGGGAAGAGTGCAAATATATGTTTTAAAAGTCTAAGAGAACATAAAGACATGTCTGTCCAAGGCTAATCTCTAATTCTGCTGCAGCAAACTGAAAAATATTTTTGGTTGGCCAGTTCTGGCTGCATGCAAGCTCTCGTGGTAGCGGTGACTCAAACGTTCTCCAAACACCTTTCATTGATGGTTTTTCTATCGTCTGCCTGCCGGCCGATCACTCGCTACTCTTAACTGGGCCCCGGTTGGAAGGGGCCGCTAGCGATATCACAGCTGAGTACATCTCCGACCCCCAGCCGCTAGCCTGAAGCCCCAGTGGGGGAGTAACCGTTTGAGGGAACTACCAGTACACACTCTGCTGAGTACCTCACTTTTACTGTTTTGGACTCTGGCAGACAGCTTGGTGAATTTAATTTTGCCTTTTGCAAGATTGTATAACGTGTCTTATACGACCGTCTCGAGCTGATTGCATGCGTACGTCACCGCTTGTTTTTGAGTTTGGATGAAATGTGTTTTAAGGCGCTTTACAGCTCATTTATTGCCTTCATCACTTGTTGTTAGTTGTTTTACTTTTACTGTTATTTCCTCTCTTTCAACCATGACCACCAGGGTTGATTATTTTCACTATCAATTATCAATGAATTGCCTATAAAATACGGTAATGCATAACAAATGTGTAAAATGCCCTTCACAATTTTCCTGAAGCCCATCAAATGTCTCGTCCAAAATGCAAAAATATAAATTTCCTCTCCCACAAGACAAAGAAAAGCCGATAATCGTCACAATTTTTGCCTGAAAAAATTACTTGAATGATTAATTAATTATGACAATAGCTGCTGAATATATTTATTTTATTCAAATATTATTCTAACAATTGTTTCTCCAACCCTTATTAAGTAGTTATGGGTTTCTGCCCAATACTAAACAGACATAACCAGAAGAAAACAGTCATGAATAATTTTTTGGAAGACATGTTTACAGGTCACATGTTTCAGGTACGAGGACTTGCTGTGTTTGGATCAGGCTTCATGTATGAAACACCTGCCAGCCAATCAGAGAGGAGCATGTCCCATTAATAAAATCCTGCAGTCCTGTGATCTAATTTCTGCCCTGTCAGTGGTTTTGGAAACGAACAGACTCTACATGCTGAGTTCAGGAGAGACACGAAACCGTATAACATGTGAAAAAGATTTGTTGTAAAGGGTTTGTTTTATTTTGTCCATTTTTCCTCGGCCTGTTGGTAATGAAACCAGCGGACGTCTCCAGCTGATGATGATCTGCAGCGGTCACGCTGACTCCACAGCGCTATGAAATTTCAGATTATTATCCAAGCTCCACTCTGAGCTTTTTTTTTTTATGGGTCAGATTTCTTCACCTGCTGGCACAACAACGACCTTTTTATCCGCAATACAGAAATAAATCAAACGGACCGCATAGGCCGAGAGCTGAAATCTTTCACTGTGAGACTGTAAAGGTCTGAATATATTACAGCTAAAAGATCCGTCCACCATGAGTTCAAAACTCAAAGATACTGAGGGAACAAGTTTGTTGTAAATCAATGACTTAAACCAAAGTTATGGATACATTTTCTGATAAACTGGTCAATAAGCCAACTATTATTTTATTTCAGCTCAAATCAGATCGGTTACAGTAAAGTCTGTTTTGGACAATTCAAGTCATTTGAGAAAAGTTAAAGTCTAAGTTTCAAATAACATGTCACTAGGGACAAGCTTGAGTCAAATTTTCCATCATGTGATACTATTCCAAGTTTTTTGTGACATTGTGAAGTAATTTTCTCAGTGAAATATCTTATTTGAGACCATTCCAACTCAAATCCCAAGTCATTTTAGCCGAGTTTAAGTCATGTTGTTTGATACAAGTCAAACTCATGTCTCATGTCACTGAGGACAAGTTTGCATCAATTTTTTCATCATCTATTCCAAGTCAAATCTCAAGACACTTCAAAACAGGTTTGAGACCAGTTTCGACTTTCAACTCACTTTAAACCAGTCAGAGTCAAGTCTCAAGTCATCGAGAGTCAGGTCTGACTTCAGGTTTGAGTCTAGTTTCAGCTCATTTGAGAAAAGTCAGTCAATTCCCTAGCACCTGGAGACAAGTTGCAAGTAATTTAAGCCAATTCAAGTCTAATTTCGTTTCAGTCGCATAACAGACCAGCCTCAAGTCATTTGAGGAAACTTTAAGTCAAGTCTCATGTTGTTTGAGACAAGTCAAACTCAAGTCTCATGTCAATGGGGACAAGTTTGAGTCAAGTTTTCCATCATCTGATTCTATTCAAGTCAAATCTCAAGTAATTTTAACAAGTTTAAAACAAGTCTCAAGTCACTTCCGTTTCAGGTCGTTGGAGACAAGCAAGTCTCAAGTCATGTTTTTTATTTGAGACCATTCCAAGTCAAATCTTTAAGTGTCAACTCACTTTAAACAAGTCTGAGTTTAGTCTCAAGTCCCCGGAGACAAGACAAGTCTCATCTAACTCTGACAGAAAACAAACTTATTTCCTGAAATGCTTTTGAAAGAACTCCACAAGAGGAAACTGTTTCTCTGTGTTTAGCAGTTTCAAGTATTTCATTTTCTTGTTTTCTTTCAGCAATTAAAAAAAAATGTTTTTAGACTCTGAGCTTAAATCATGTTATTAGCGACCTGGTTAAATAGTTTTACTGAGATTTTCCTTTAGAAAGGAATTTGTACAATAAAATAATAAACATTACTGTGTACTGTCATTGATGAGTCAGTTTGTATGACACACACACACACACACACACACACACACACACACACACACACACAGTTATGGTCTGACAGTTTTTCACTAAGAGAGTAGGTTATTGAAAACTGGATGGATTACAAATTGAGGCCATCATCATCATTATTCTTTTTTTTTAATATATATATATATTGTTCTTATCTTATCTTACCTGTATGTAAAAATGCTGCCGTAGTGAAAAAATGTCCCCTTGCGGGATTAATAAAGTATCTATCTATCTATCTATCTATCTATCAAAATGAGCATAAAGCAGAAAAAGCTTTATTAACACTGACAAAAAAACAACACTGAGGACGATGGCTTCAGACGGCTTAACGAGGTCGTTATTATCAGGCGCACTAATGAATTGCTGCTACAACGAGCAAATTCCCCTTGATTAAAAACCATTATCCACCCTGTGCTCCATCTTTTCAACAGAGCGGTCAGGTAATCGAGACAGATCAGCCGGCGGACGCCTCCAGCTTACAATCATGAAACAGAGGTGGAGCAGGTTTCACTCACACATTCATTTAGGACGCTGATGTGATATGAGGTTGCTGATTGGATGTGATGCTGCCGCTCAGACGGAGATGTTCAGGTCACACTGTCGGTTAATGAGACATACAGGTCCGACTGGCTGTCTGGGATTGGCTGTGGGACCCGCAGTGACATCACCTCCCACAGGTTGTAAGGTAAGATCAGGTGATAGTGATGCCACTCCATCACTGTGGTTGAGAAAGAGATGTTTCAAGTTTCAGATTTCAAGTTTCAGGTCAGATTTAAGACGAATCAGTCAAGTCGCAATTTGAGAAAAGTCAGAGTCAAGTCTCAAATCATTGGGGACAAGTCCACTAGTCATTTGAGACAACTTTCATGTAATTTGAGACAAGTCTGAGATAGAAAAACTGGAATCTCAAGTCACGAGAGGGAAGTCTCGAGCAATTTTAGACAAGTCAAAGTCAAGTCTCAGGTAATTTGAGGAGCTTCTTGAGTCAAGTCCAAAGTCATTTGAGATATGTCTTAAAAAAGGTACAACGTGAGGCAATTTACACGTAATGTATTGCTAATGTGAGAACCGATGGCAACGTCTCTTAAAAACAGAGAACAATAAAGTTGAATCTGAATCCGAAACTTTAACAGAGCACAACCCCTCAAAGTATTGGTCTTGTCTTGGTCTCGATACACTCTGGTCTTTGTCTTGACTTTGGTAATGGTTTACTTGGTCTTGACTACAACACTGATCTTCAATACTTGCATAACGAGTCCAAGTCAAGTAAAATGTATTGTTCATGACTTGGTCTGAACCCCTCAAAGTCTCGGTCTCGATACAGTCTGGTCTTTGTCATGACTTGGTTTCAACCCCTCAAAGTCTGGGTCTCCTCTCAATCTCAATACAGTCTAGTCTTGGTCATGACTTGGTCTCAACATCCTCAAATTCTTGGTCTTGTCTTGGTCTCGATACACTGTTGGTCTCAACCCCTCAAAGTCTTGGTTTT